>PITA01011768.1:0-65129 GCA_004023965.1 Spilogale gracilis | reverse complement strand
GCAAGTAAGTGAAACCATGCGATACTTGACTTTCTCTTCTTGGCTTATTTCACTCAGCATAATCTCTTCCAGTCCAGTCCATGTTGCTACAAAAGTTGGATATTCATCCTTTCTGATGGAGGCATAGTACTCCATTGTATATATGTACCACATCTTCTTTATCTATTCATCTGTTGATGGGCACCTTGGCTCTTTCCACAGTTTGGCAATTGTGGCCATTGCTGCGATGAACATTGGGGTGCATATGGCCCTTCTTTCCACTACATCCGTATCTTTGGGGTAAATGCCCAGTAGTGCAATTGCAGGGTCATAGGGTAGGTAGCTCTATCTTTAATTTTTTAAGGAATCTCCACACTGTTTTCCAAAGCGGCTGCACCAGTTTACATTCCCACCAACAGATATTTTTAAAGTTTTTATGATCACTGGGTAGCTCGGGGCTATTACAGATCATACTTATATAAACATTCTATAAACATGTCTTGTACATTTGAAGTTGCTTATACATTTTTTGTTGGTTACACACCTAGGAACAGAATAGCTTAGTCATAAATTTAATAGGTACTGCCCAACAGATGTTTATAGTGGTTAAACCAAATTATAGTTCTACCATCAGTGTATGAGAGTTCCAGGTTAATTTAGTACATAAACTATCAGCATTCCAGAGTTCCAGTTGTTCTGCATCTTTGCCAATATTTGGTATTCTGTTCATTTTAGCCATTTAGTGTACTAGCGTATAGTACTATGACACCAGGGCTTTAATTTTGCCTGATGACTAATGAAGCCAGACGTGTTTCCAAGTGTGTATTGACCATTTGAATATCATTGTGAAGTTCCTGTATAAGCCTTTTGCTCATTTTTCTTTTCTGTTGTCTATATTTTTCTTACTGCTTTATAGCACTTCTTTATATACCGTGGGTATGAGTCCTTTGTCAGATATATATATTGCTAATATTTTCTCTCACTGAGGACTTTCTTAATGATGTCTTTTGATATAGTCAACATTTTTCTTTATGATTATTGCTTTTTTTGATAAATTAAAAAAACTTTGTCTACTCCAAGTTTATGATGATGCTCAAGCTATTGATTATTAGATGCCATTTCTATATCTGGCCACTGTATTAGACCTTTTTATTGGTTCCAATAGTTAGAGTCTTCTTTTTTTTAGGTAGGTAGGGAATTAGAGTCTTCTTTTTTTTAGGTAGGTAGGGAATCACATCATCTGAAATTGACTGTTTTAGGTGTTGCTTTTCTTATTAGTCAAGAAGTAACCAAAACACATGACTAAAATTAGCTTGAATAATATAAGAATATACTATTTTACATACCTAGAAATTCCAAAATGCAGTAGGAGCAGGTACAGCATGTCAAGTTCCAGCTCTGCTTTTATGAGTGTCCTTTGGCTTTATTACCCGCCTGTGCTGACTTTTTCCTCAAGCTGATGGCTGAGTGTTACAGCAAGTCCTGGTTTGCTAAGAAATTTGTAGAAAAGTTTTCATCATGATTGAATGCTTTTTCTACATCTATTGAGTTAATGCTGTTTTATTTCTTTAAAGTGTTGATTAATATACCAAAGTATTTTTTGGTTTTGAGCCATTCTTGAATTCTTCAGCAAAACATATTATTTATATTTTGTTTTAATCTTCTACTGGATTCAATTTGCTAATATTTATATAACATTTTGGATTCTTTGTTTATAATAGAATGGACCTATAATTTTCTCTCCTTGTGTGGTCCTCAGCTTAATTTGGCATCAGAATTAAGTTGAGTGGCATAATTCTTCATATTTTTCTAGGTCTTGGAGTAATTCGATACATTAGAATTTACAGTTGATCCTCATTACTTGAGTATTCTGTATTTGTGAATTTACTTACAGACTAAAATTGATCTGTAACCCCAAAATAAGTACTTACAGTACTTTAATAGTCATTTGCAAACAGAAAGAGAGGTGAAGAATTTGAGTCACCCAATATGCATGTCTGTAATGGAAACTGAACAAAGCACTATTCTGCCTTCTTGTTTTGCTTCTAATACTGAGATCAAGTATCCTTTTTGTAGCGTACTTAGTGCCATGCTTTTTGCATTTCTGTGCCTTTTTGTGTTGGTGATTTTATAGTTTAAAATTGCCCCTAATCATAGTGCTAGCATGCTGTCTAGTGTTCTTAGCATAAGAAGGTTGTGGTCTGTCTTCTGGGAAAAATCTGTGTGTTAAATAAGTTTGGTTTGGGTCTAAGTTTTTATGCTATTGGCCATGAGTTCAATGTTAATGAATTAATAGTAAGTAGTAAATAAAGTGTCTTTAAACAGAAAAATACATTAAAAAAATATATTGATCAGTTGATGAAAATGTTGTGGCCAGAGGCTCACAGGAACCTAATCCCATATTTCCCCTTAGGGCAGTGATTCAGAATTCACTAATTCAGTTAATAGTAACTTGATAGAGCATAACTATCAAAATAATAAGAATTGACTGTATGTATTGTTTGAAGAGTTGACAGCAGTCACCCTAGTGCCTTTTTAAAAGTTGTATCAGTAGCTACCATTTTGATTTCTTTTCTGGTCTTGGTCTATTCAAGTATTCTACTATCATTTCTTGAATAGTGTCAATTTCATTGATATTCCCATTTATTGGTCTTCCTTCTTATAATATTTTATTACCCTGTGTACATTCCATTTTTATTCCTAATCTTGTTACTTGGATATCTCTTTTCCTTTGGTTCCTGTCAATGTCTGTCTTTTGGTGTTTGATTATGAGTGTTTTCAAATAATGAGATTTAATTTTGTGATTATCTTTGCCCTTTGTTTTTGGTTTTCTTAAGAGTTTCTCTTATCTTTAATAATTTCTTTCTTCTCTTTAAGTTTAAAACTTAGTCAATTTCTTTTCATAACTTCTTGTATCCTAAAATAAAGTTATAGTTAGGACTTAAAAATTTTTCTTAATTATCTCTTAGGCTGCATCCCCTAACATTTGATATAAAATGTTTTTGCTGAAAAAAACAAACAAACAAAATGTTTTTGCTGGTATTTAGTTACAGTATATTTTGTAGCTTAATTTTTATTTTCTTGAACCCAAGAGTTATTTAGAAGTATTTTCCAGGATACAGATACTTTTTTTTTTTTTTTACATTCGGGTACTTCATTAATGTCTAACTTTATTGTGTTGTTACCAATGAATGTGGCTATATATGGTAAGCTGTTGGAATTTATGTTTCTTATTTCTAGTAATACATGATTAATCTTGTATTAGTGAATCATTGTGTATGATTCTGTATGTGTTTGAAAGAGTTTGCAAAGTTAAATCAATCAACTCAAGCTTATTGATTATGCCATTGCCATTTTCTTTATTTTTACTTACTGTCTTCTTGATCTGCCAATCTCTGAAGAAAGGGAGATAGAATTTTCCTTTATAACCCTGGGTTTGTCAATTTATCCTTATAGCTCTAGAAGTTACTTTTTTATTTACATGCAGTTCTCATACCATAAAGTAAACAATTCAAGAAGTTTTAGGGTATTTAGATACTTGTTCAATTCTTTTTCTTTTTCTTAAAGACTTTTTTTTTTTTTAAATTTGAAAGAGAGAGTGTGCACACAAGTTGGGGGAAAGGGCAGGGGAGAGTGAGAATCAGGCTCCCCACAGAGTAGAGAGACCAACACAGGACTCAGTCCTAGGACCCTGGATCACAACCTGAGCTGAAGGCAGATGATTAACTGACAGAGCCACCTAGGTGTCCCGACACTTGTGCAGTTTTGTTTTGTTTTGTTTTGTTTTTAAAGATTTTATTTATTTGACAGAGAAACACAGCCAGAGAAGGAACACAAGCAGGGGGAGTGAGAGAGGGAGAAGCAGGCTTCCCGCAGAGCAGGGAGCCCGATGTAGGACTCGATCCTGGGTCTCCAGGATCATGACCTGAGCCGAAGGCAGTCGCTTAACCAACTGAGCTGCCCAGGTGCCCCCACTTGTGCAGTTCTAATTCCAGACTATTTTTATCCCAAAGAAACCCCATACTCAGTAGACACTGCCTGTTTCCTCTCCTCTCATCAGATGCTGATAATACACTGATCTATTCTGTTTCTATAAAAGGAAAATACAGTATTTTTATAAATTTTTTTTAAAGATTTATTTGTTTTTTTGAGATTGAGAGAAAGGGCAAGCAAGGGGAGGGACTGAGGGAGAGAGAAATAAGCAGACTCCGCACTGAGCAGAGAGCTTGACTCGGGGCTTGATCCAAGGACCCTGAGATCATGACCTAAGCCAAAAGCAAGAGGTGGACACGCAATAACTGAACCATCTGGGAGTCCCTGTATTTGGACTTTTGTGTCTGGCTTCTTTCACTTAGCATAATGTTTCCAAGAGCCATCTGTGTTGTACCATATATCAGTACTTCATTCTTTTTATTGCCAGATAATATTTCATTGTATGGATATACCACATTTATTAGCTGATGGACACTTGTGTTGTTTCTACTTTTTTTTTTTAAGATTTTATTTATTATTTGACAGAGAGAAACACAGCTAGAGAGGGAACACAAGCAGGGGGAGTGAGAGAGGGAGCAGGCTTCCCGCCAAGCAGGGAGCCCGATGTGGGGCTCGATCCCGGGTCTCCGGGATCATGACCTGGGCTGAAAGCAGTCGCTTAACCAACTGAGCCACCCAGGCACCCCTTGTTTCTACTTTTTAGCTGTAATCAATAGACTTTTATGACTCTTCATATACATGTTTATGTATGCACATATGTTTTCATTTCTCTTGGGTATATATGTAGGAGGGGAATTTGTTGGTCACATGGTAGCTGTACGTGTAACTTTTTTTTTTATTGTTACTTAAATTTTTTTCCCAGTGTTCCAAGATTCATTGCCCATTCCCCACACCCAGTGCTCCATGCAATAGGTGCTCTCAGTACCCACCAACAGGCTCTCCCATCCCCTCACCCCCTCCCTCCAAGTCCCTCAGTTTGTTTCTGTGTCCAAAGTCTCTGTTGTTTCGTTTCTCTCCCTGGATTACCCTACTTCCCATCTACTTTCCTTCTCCTACTGTCCTCTAGGTTACCCCTTATGCACTGCAAGTAAGTGAAACGATGTGATACTTGACTTTCTCTACTTGGCTTATTTCACTCAGCATAATCCTTCCAATCCAGTCCATGTTGCTACAAAAGTTGGATATTCATCCTTTCTGATGGAGGCTTAGTATTCCATTGTATATGTGTACCACATCTTCTTTATCCATTCATCTGTTGAAGGGCACCTTGGCTTTTCCACAGTTTGGCGATTGTGGCCATTGCTGCAATGAACATTGGGGTACTTATGGCCCTTCTTTTCACTACATCTGTATCTTTGGGGTAAATGCCCAGTAGTGCAATTAATTGCAGGGTCATAGGGTAGCTCTATTTTTAATTTTTTAAGGAATCTCCACACTGTTTTCCAAAGCGGCTGCACCAGTTTACATTCCCACTAACAGTGTAAGAGAGTTCCCCTTTCTCCGCAGCCTCTCCAACACTTGTTTCCTGACGTGTAACATTTTGAGTAAATGCCAAACTGTTCCAAAGTGACTTAACCATTTCACATTTCCATCATCAGTAAATAAAGGTAATAATTTCTCTATATCTTCACCAATACTTTTTATTTTCTGTCTTCTTTATTATAATCATTCTAGTGGGTATGTAGTGGTATCTCATTGTGGTTTCAATTTACATTTCTCTAATGACTGATAATATTCATCTTTTTATATGCTTGTTGGCTATTTGTGTGTCTTTGGGTAAATGGCTATTTAAATATTCACCTAATTCCAAATGATTTGTCTTTTTATTGAGTTTTTAGAGGTATTTGTACATTCTAAATACCAATCCCTTATCAGGTATATGATTTTCAAATATTTTCTCCCATTCTGTAAGTTATCTTCTCACTTTCTTGATAGTGTCCTTTAAAACACAACTTTTGTAGCAACATGGACTGGATTGGAAGAGATTATGCTGAGTGAAATAAGCCAAGTAGAGAAAGTCAAGTATCACATCGTTTCACTTACTTGCAGTGCATAAGGGGTAATATAGAGGACAGTAGGAGAAGGAAAGTAAATGGGAAGTAGGATAATTCAGGGAGAGAAACGAAACAACAGAGACTTTGGACACAGAAACAAACTGAGGGACTTGGAGGGAGGGGGTGAGGGAATGGGAGAGCCTGTTGGTGGGTACTGAGAGCACCTATTGCATGGAGCACTGGGTGTGGGGCATGGGCAATGAATCTTGGAACACTGAAAAAAATAAAAATAAAAAAAATAAAACAATTTTTTTCATTTTGATAAGGTCCAGTCTACTTAGTTATACTGATTTTTGCTTTATATTTGAAAATTTTCTTATTAAGCAAAAAATGTCGTGGGTGTCCTATTTTATTAATTTTTGCTTTTTAAAAATCAACTTGAAATATTCATTTTTTAAAAAGTTTTTCAAGATTTTTATTTTTTCCATAATCCAGCCACCATAACTCTCCTCCCAACCCCCAGCAACCCTCAGTTTGTTTCCTGATATTAAGAGTCTCTTATGGTTTATCTCCCTCCCTGGTCCCATCTTGTTTCATTTTTTTCCCTCCCTAACCCCCTCAACCCTCTGCCCTACCTCTCAAATTCCTCATATCAGAGAGATCATATGATAATTGTCTTTCTCTGATTTACTTATTTAACTCAGCACACTACCTTCCAGTTCCATCCACATTGTTGCAAATGGCAGGATTTCATTCTTTTTGATGGCTGCATGGTATTCCATTCATTTTTATCCTTCAGAAACCTATTTTTATCAATTCTGTGTACAGTGATAATTGACTTTGTATATATGTACATTTTCACATTAAAAAAATACTGATGACAGTTCCATCAGTGAAGCCTGATGGAAATAGTACCCATTTATTTTAAAATTATACTCACAAACTTGTATGATCATAATTCAATATAACGTGTACTAATATCAAATGGTGCAGTTGATTCAATATGTATCAGATACAAAACTTACATAATTAAGGTATTCGTACTTACCAGTGCTAATAAATAAAATTATAGACAGCATTCCTTATTGATTACATCTCATTTACTATAAAAAAGTCCAAGTATAAAAAAACACACTCTATATTAAAGCATATGATTTTTCAACTACTCCTAAACAGAAAACTCCAAAATTGACATTTCAGTTCTAAATGCTACATGAAAAATAGATTTACCAACCAATAAAACTCATCTATAAGAGCCTGATCCTGCTGAAGCCTGATAGTTTAGAAATGGAATTAATGTGGCCCTGACCACACACTTGAACCTCTAGAGAAACTCAAGGTTCTCTCCTCCTGTTATCCACACTAGTCCTAAGAAAGATGAGTAAATGAAGACTTAGAAACAACGCTCAGAGAATTTAAATGGGACGTTATGCCTTCATCGTTTATCTCTTAGAACAGTTTGGTTAGGGATTTCTGGATTCCTTATATAACAAATACAGACCATGTGAAAGCAGAAATGCTAGGGATTCTTGCTGAGACATCAAAGATTTCCCTCAGCTATTGCAGTGATGGTTAGTTTTATGTCTCAGGTTGGCTAAGCAGTTGTACCTGGTTATTCAAATACTATTCTTGGTGTTATAGTAAATATATTTTAACCCTATCTATAATCTCTTGACTTTAAGTAAAGGAAATTATTTTCAATAATGTGGATGGGCCTCATCCAATAAATCGAAAGGCCTTAAAAGCAACATTAAAGTTTCATTGAGGAAGAAGAAATTCTGCCTCAAGAACTGCAGCATCAGTTCCTACCTGAGAAATATTCAGCATTTCAGTCTGTCTTTCAGTTGAACTTGCCAGTCCCCAAATCACGGAAGCCAATTCCTTGAAATAAATCTCTTTACACACACACACACACACACACACACACACACACACACACACACCCCACACACAGTCTTACTGGTTTGTTTCTCTGGAAAATCTTGACTGATACACTGACTTGTTTCCTGAAACACGTTTTCATGTTCTAGGCTGAACATGAAGCTCTTCAAAAAGGGCTTGAGATAATACTCTTGTGCACCCAGAGGCTGACAGCACTATTTTCAAAATTTCCCAACTGACCTGAAATTACTGACTCTGCCCTTTACCCAGGAGGGATTGCCAGCCCCTACCCGTATGATGGTTTGCCCCTCTTCGGTCTCCCATCCCTAAGACCCAGAAGTGGCCACTTCCTCCAAGACAGTTAGGGACTTCCTTTTTGTTTTATCATAAGCTCTTTCTACCTATATATTATAATAAAAATTGACATTTAGATTTCCAAGTTCTGTTTTTGATATGTGAAGGAGGATTTTGGAATTTGGAAATCTGTTTTCTCTTCCACAAAAGTTTGACCTTTAAAATTATTGTCTTATGAGAGACTCAAAAAAGCCTAAATTGAGGCTGAGCAGTGACTTTATTGTTTTAGAATGCATATATTCTGGCTCCAAAACCCTGAGTCACCCTGTTGATTCAATGAAAGGGAAATCATGTGCCATAATGATTTAAAGGGAATTAAAGATTCTTTTACTTAATATTTTTAAAAATACACAGTTGATTCTGATTGGTTAAATTTCCTTGTGGTTCATTTGGCCTAAACTTCATTCAGCAGCTTACAGGAATCAGCTCTGGTAAATTATATTATTTCTTCACCATTCTTTCTTCCCTCCTCAGCCCAGACATATTTTTAGCAGAGACACTTCCCAATGTTACTAGCTTGGAGTTTGGCCAGGTGACTTGTTTTGGCCAATAAAATGTAAGAGGACCTAATGGGAACTATATTCAACCAGACTTCTAATGTGTATGTGTGATTTGGTTTGCACTCTTGTATTCTTGCCATCTATCATGAAAACATGTTGTCCCAGGGAGCCAGTTTCTTCAGAGCTCCAGAATGAGGAGATGTATGGATTGCACCTGAGTCCAGCCCATATCCTGGTTCCAAATCCAGTCAAACCCCCTCAACCAAGTCCAGCTGAGTCATACTCTATCCACAGACCTATGAGCAAGAAACCAATGTTTGTTGTTATAAGTCAACTGAAATTTGGGGGGGATTAGTTTGTTACATAGCATTATTGCAGTAAAAAGCTGACTAATACAATAGTATTATAGTAAAATATTTTTGTATGTTCTGTATTTTATGTGGTACATGTAGATTTAATTCAACTTATATATCGGATTATCCAGTTTAATGAGGACTCCATATGAATTAGCAAAGAAAAAATTTGTGCCATATAGTGCTTACATCTACACTTGGGTAAATGTAGTGGAAATATGTCTTCATCTTCCCATTAGGTCAGAAATGTTTCAATTGGTTTCTGCTAGCAATTCAGGAACATAGCAATGTTTTTACACACACAAGGTTTAGTGTACATGTTAGTGTATAGCCCCTCTTGACAGGATTTTTGTTGACCAAGGATAACATAATATCCAGTGGGAAGATAAGTACAACTTCCTCATGACCAACTGTTCACTTATATAACTCCAATATGAGGACAGCATCCTATCAATGTGATGGGAAAATAAACTAGAAACAATTTTGATATTCACATATTGCCATGGATATCCATCTCCTCCATCATATGTTGACATCTGTGATGGCCTTACTAAATAAATCAGGGCGTCAGAGGGTTGTTCTCTCCCACAAGCCAAGATAACTTTGGCAAACATATCTGTATAATATGTGCACTGGGCACATTTCCTTGTTGAATTATTCAGTTAAATCTGATAATGAGAGCACATTGACACAGTTAAACACTCAGGTGAATAAAGGATTCACTTTGAAGTGCAGAAATTTCTGGAGTCATCTGTGTGTTAACAAGTGGTGATTCTCACTATCATCATCCAGGGAGAAAGAAACTTTAGAAAATGTAAACTAGAATTGAGCATGCTGGAGGCTTTCTCCAGTATGATTTTAAGGAGATGAAATGTACAGGCAGTTTCTGGTGTTCATTTGAACCATAAGTGTTTTTTAGAATAAATGTAATGAATTTTAAGAAAAAGAAAAATAAGACTTAGTTTTTAAGTGAATCTTATTCATCTGGATTCCAGTGGGACATAAAGAGATGAATACAAGCATAGGTATCAACACATTTGATTTCTGATAATCCATCTGCAAAGCCCTTCATGCATAACCTTACAAAAATGTTGGGTTTTTTTTTCATCTCAGTTCTCACTGTGTAAAATGGAAGAAAAGTGGTCCCCCATTGTTACCATAAGGCATATTACGAAGCATCAATAAAACTTTTTGCAAATAAAAAGGACCATCTAGAAATACAAATTTGGGTAATGGCTCTTACTTAGGTATGATGTACATTATAAAATACCTGCCAGTCACACTGGCTGTCTCTATAACAAAGGCATTATTACTAACAGTGTTTTGACTTGGAAAATGCCTGCTTATATGTTTATTAGCCTGCCCTGCATCTCCATCTGGTCTGTACACCCTTCTAGATAAGACCATTTCTTAGCTCTTCTTTAATCTTTATTACTTAGCACAGTACAGAGAGTGCATGGTAGGTGATCACTGATTATATAATAAAAGCAGTTAATAATTGTCATTTACTGATCCTCTTCCATGTACCAGACCCTGTACCAGGCATTTTACATAGACTATCTCTAATTCATACAGTTGTACAATAATTCCAAAAGAAAAAAAGTTCCCATTTTACAGATCACGAAACTGAAGTTTGGAGAGTCTATGAGACTAAGCCAAGGCTATACTGTTAGTTTAATAAGAATGATATATAATGTACATTTATGTACATTCTTATATTTAATAAGAATGTACATAAAATGGATAAAATGTCTTAAGTAATTAATGGCATGATTAACAGTTTCGAAAAGCAAGAGCTAAAATAAAGTATCACTAGTGTTGTTAATTGCTGATATATTTCATATCATCACCAACTGTTCAGTGTCTACTAGGATCATGGTGCTGCCTTGAGTATTAACATCTGAACTGAAGGCTTTGCATCAACTTCTAAGGAAGAAATTAAATGTGTGTGAATGTTCTTTTTTTAACATGGAGATCAGTTTAGTCACATAAGATGTCTTTCTGGTCTGTATCTTTCTTTCCAAATCATTATATCTAACTTATGAAGGGAGAATTTTTTTAGCCAAAGTTTTATGCTCATGTGCCATTTAAATCATGCCTATGCAGTCATATCTGTATATTACACATTCCTTGCCCTCATGTTAGCTCAAGAAGAAAATGTACAAGCAAGACCAGAAAGAATTTGGGGACAAATGATGCAACAAAGTTTTGGAACACTTGACCTGTAAAATACAGTAATTAAGTCTTTCCATTAAGAGGTTAGAAAATGAATTGGTTTTTTTCCCCTCAAATTGTGAAAATACTACCCGTAAATTTATATAAATTAGTTGTTTTTTTTTCTCCACCGATCTCCTCATGATTGTAATCTGATAATGTGAATGAGTCATTTGCGTGACTTTCCTCTTCAGAATATCTCATTCACGATTGGGAAAGGACCATTTAGCTAACCACTCTCTTTTTGCCACTTAGGAAATTCGAGCCCAGACAAATGAAGTGGCCAACCTGCAGTCAGTTGGCTGGCCAGTGTCAGAGCTGTAATCAGAAACCAGACTTTCTTTCCATCACCCAAGCCCCACATTTCCAAATTGCACTTTTTAAAATGCACTGTTTTTTCTCACGTAATAATTAAGAAATATCATATAAGCTGCAGAAACATTTTTCTTCAGTCATGAATTAGCCAGTGGTTTGAGTAGTAAGCCTTCAAGAATACATAGTAAATCTAATTTTTGAAAATCAGCTCTGTTTATCCACAGCTGCAGGAGCACCAGGTAGCCCTTTCTTGTTTATGAAGACCTTCACATTTAGTATTATATTTAGGCCTCACTGTGAACTATTATTGTGATCTTGACTTTGTAGATGAGGAAATGGTTAACCAAAGAGACTAAAATACACAGTGGTGAGGGCTATATGATACAACCACAACTCTAAAGTGGCTTTATAAACTCGACTTCATTGTATCTTCCATTTCAGCACATTTCCTAATTCTTCTCGTGGAAGAGTTGCCTGTTTCCCAATGGGTTTTCAGGCTCCCCCTTTTAGTGTAGACAGGTTTTTTGTTGTTGTTGTTGTTTAATTTAAAGATTTTTATTTAAATACAGCAAGAGAGGGAACGTAAGCAAGGGAAGTGAGAGAGGGAGAAGCAGGCTTTCCCACCAAGCAGGGAACCCAATGCAGGACTTGATACCGGGACTCCGGGATCATGACCTGAGCCAAAGGCAGACGCCTAATGATTGAGCCACCCAGGCACCCCTAGTATAGACAGTTTTGGCAAGGAGGTGTCTGCCTACCCAGGGACTAAATTCTCAGCCCTACACCCATTTGGGTGGGGCCCTGTGATGAGCACTTATCAGTGAAATCTGAGCAGAAATGTTATGTGTCAGAAGCACATAGTCTTTCTGTAATCTCTGTTTCCCCATTCATTGGCTTATGTTGGTATCTAGGACATCCTTGAAAGGCACATGTAAAGATGGCAGAGCTGCTGAGCATGGGTCCCTGAATAACAACTGTTCCTTCCACTCTCTGTTCTGTTAACCAGTAATATGCGCTGTATTGGCCTATTACATGAGCAAAAAAATGTTTTTTTATGGAAGCCAGTGAAGTTGTGGGGTTCTTCTATTATAGTAGCTACCAGTACTGTAAGAAAAATGAATATATTTTTATTAGCAAATAGAATTCAGATTTCTGTTATTCCCTGTGAAATCTCTATAAACACTTGTTCACTAACTCGTGAACTTGTGTTTTGCTGCATTTCCTAGTAACCTCCTTTGTATCCCTTGATTTTCCTCTACTTTGAAGTTATGATAATTACTATCCTATATTTTTATTGATGGATCCAAACAAAAGTGTCATAAAATCATCTTTATGGCGTATTTATTTGCAGAATAAATAGATACCTAGCAAAGAAATTTTTTAATGACTTTGCTCTTTTAAACTCTTTGAGGCACTCTCCATCTTTTTGAGGAAAGTTTACATCTCTGACTGGGAAAAGAGTGGTGAACTGGAATTAATCAGAGAGGATTTATTGTCTCCTAAGAGTATAGCTCACACAAGGGCTTCTCTACTGGTTGGCAACCCTCAGAGCCTTAACAATGAGGATAGTCCCTCAGGAACACTACAGGACCTGTTGTCTGGGCACTGGCTCCAAAATATGGCCTAAAACATATGCCAAGGGCTCAGATGTCTTGCATTTTCCTCCAACACAGAGGGTCTGAGGCCTTCACTACTTACGTATCCCTTGATGTGGTTGCTCCAGGGGTGAGAAGAGGAGAAAAACAATGCTTTTGAGAAAGGTATCTAGACAAATTATTTTGACAATTCCTTCCTCCACCCTAAGCTTTATAGTTCACTCTCCATGCAATGTCAAGGTGTTGTTTCTCTTAATTTCAAGTGTGAAATCTGAATCTAAATCTCACAAGAAGGAAAGTTTTGCCAATTTAGCAGTCACCATAGCAAATGATAAATGCTCCAGCCGCTTTTTGGAAAAAATCCTGAAAGCAGAGTTTGGTTACTAGAGTAAATCCCCATAGAAAAAGAAATAAATCTCTGTGACATCTGCTAATGTACACCATTTCCCTAAACACCTCTTCCTGTCCACTTTCCACACCTCCCCATTTTTCCAGTGCTCCTTTGTTTTGTGTTTTTTGGCATTTAGGGAATGACTTAGCCAGCAGATGGTACCAGGAAACCGAGGGTATTGCATCCAGCTGTGTGAAAGCATATTGGTATTCGAATTAAAGCCTTTGGTCTAGGATCCAAAATAAAAATCAGTGTAAGCAAAAAGATGGAAGCTTTTTTTAAATACCTATTCATTCATGGACTCAACAAGCATTTGCCATTCACATATGGTGTTAGTATGGTTTAGAAATACCACAATAGGAGCACCTGGGTGTCTTAGAGGGTTAAGCCTCTGCCTTTGGCTCAGATCATGATCTCAGGGTCCTGGGATCGAGTCCCACATCGGGTTCTCTGCTCAGCAGGGAGACTTCTTCCCCCTCTTTTTCTGCCTGCCTCTCTGCCTTCTTCTGATCTCTCTCTCTCTCTGTCAAATAAATAAATAAAATCTTTTTTTTTTAAAAAGAAATACCGCAATAAAGAGAAATAAAAATAAAAGATGCATGGCCTTTGTTTCCCTAGTCAGATGCAAATTATATGCTTAAAGACCTCCCAGAAAACTATAAAACTAAAACAAAAAAATGAGATTCAAATAATCAGAAAAAATCCACATGTTGTAAAATATGATGCACATGTGTCAAGAAAAGTGTCTTGTTTTATTTGTTTTGAGGGGAGGATTACCTGGTAGATTATCAGGATATTTGGCATGTAACATCTGAAGAGACATTCTTGGGCTCCGTGTACTGTGAGTCAGACTAATTAAAGCCCAGAGTTCAGATTTGTTCTCATTTTTAGAGGTGGGTGGAGACCCCAGGGAGGATCTAGTAGAGGTCCACAGAGGTGTCAGAGGCCTGCAAGAGAGCTCTGAAGGAGTTCATGGAAGCAACAGTAGGCCCCTCATGTTCAGTTCTACCATGGATCAAAGAGTGTTCCTAAAAAGAGTCCCAAAGGGGCTGTCCAGACTGAGATTCCACTATGGGACTTCTACTCTTTTCTGGCTATTTTGGTGTCAGTGTGGACCAATCCAGAGTTGCCCACATGAGTCACCTTAAACTCCACCTGCTTTGCATTATTGCCTCTTGATTCTTTTCCCTGGAGGCTCTTCAGACATCTGGACTGCATTGCAGCATGACACACTTCTCATTTCCCCCCACAAACATCCCTGATTGAAGGCAGATGACACCTGACCTTAAACTCACCTTTAGGAATCTGTGCTAAGCCTGGTTTAGCATAGCTAGGTTATAGTATGGATGTTATTCCTATCTTCTAACCCTATGGGTCATGGATTATTTTCTAGAACTCCAGCTGTGGTACATTGCCAAGGAGATCAGAACCAGATTTAAATGATGTTTAAGTTAAACATCTAGATAATTAGACCCTGAACCAAACTATTAAAAAGAAAAGACACACCTTTAGAAGTTCTTAAGAACAACACAGACACTCATCTGTCTTGGATGTTTAAGTGCAATTCTCCTTAAAAGATGATTTCTTGATGTTTCCTCCAGCAATGTAGCTATATATTCTAAACTTACAGGTGCTGGCATTTCTCCTTTTACTTCCTTCTTTGCCATGTGTTTGGGATCATGGGATTGCAAGGGAGGGTGGAAAATCTGCAAATAAACTATAGCTACTATATAGCTTTTTTGTGGGGCTTGAAATGTCCCAGTAATTTTTAAATCTGATTAACTCATTCTTCATTTAAATGAATTGTACTGGTTTGAATTAGACTTCATTGGATTGATTATTTTGGCATCTTTTTCACCTATTGCATGGAGCACTGGGTGCACGGCATGGGCAATGAATCTTCAGTGTCTTGTAACATCTTCATCATCATCACCAGTTATTATCACTAAAGTGGATTGAGTTCTCCCTCTATGATGGGTTCTGTGCTAAGTACTTTACATATGTCATCTCTTAGAAATCTCACAGTCAGTCTCTTAGGTCAACACTATTAGTGTCCTCATCATACATATAAGGAAGCTGAGACTGAGGGAGGCTGTGTGCCTTGCCCACTAGTAATGATGGTATCTGTTTATTGGTCTAATGAATGGCATCTAATAAAGAATTCCTTTTCTGACATGGGACTTTGTATTTGTGGAGTGATTTTTACATTTCTTTCATTCATTTCAAGTGAATGAAATGCTCTTAGCCCTTTCTGTCAGAGTGTCTTCCTCTTTGTTACTTTCTCCTCCCTGCTTTTAAGGCCTACTTGCCTTTCCTCTCCTCTTGCTCTCTTTTCTCAATCATAGTTTTATCCTCATCACCCCATGTGGGGTTTCTAGACATCTTTTCTTCTATGCTTCTCTTATTCCTGCCTATACGAAGTATAGAGCACATGACATGGATGCAGTGAAGCACTCTCTCATACAAGCCCATATTAAGAGGGGCTTTTATTGATTTTTCCCTATTTTTCTCTGTTTTCAATTTCATTGATATTTTTTTAAAGTAAACTCTATCCCCTTTGTGGGATTTAAACTCATGATCTTAAGATCAAGCATTGCATGCTCTACACGCTGAGCCAGCCAGGTGCCCCCCAGAGGAGCTTTTATTTGCAAGAAGTCCTAAGGGCTTTAATGGCAAAGAGAGAACTTTTTCCTGCTCTAGAAACTATTGGGCAGGTTTCCAAACTCCCAATGAAGTAATTTATTTCACGGGAAAAAAAAATCCAACTATTTGGAGCATTTTATGCACCTGACACCATCATATTAGTGGCATCAGATTACATATTCAGTAAGGGCTTCTGCTACATGCTGTTGCAATAACCACATGGGAATGTGCAGGCCAGGACCCCTCACAATTATTCAATCAGTGCTATAGTACAACATACAGAGCAATGAGAACTAAAAATGCCCTTGGAACAGAATGCTACATCTCATTAGGAAATTAAATTGTGACTTTCCTGGGAGTGACAGTTCTGGCAGGAAGAGATGATAGCCCGGATTTCTAGTCATCACCAGTTAACTACTATAATCCTGCAGCTCTATGTTTAGGTCTTTGATAAAGAACCTCCAAGGAAACTTCAAGATGGTTTGACTAAAACATGGCATAAAACAGTCCCTGTATATTTTGGATGCTTGATTGGCCATGAGAATCCAGTTAGGAATGAATATAAGGAATTCATTAGTCCTTAACCCAGACATTGCATTGAGATCAAGGGAGGTCCATCAAATTGGAATTGTCTATGGTACCTGCCTTAAAACACTTAAAATAACACCTAGGAATTCTGCTTCTAGAACTTTCTCCCTACTTTGAACTTTTCAAGAGACCCTCTGACCCCTCAGGGTCCTCCCATGCTGCTAAGGGCTCCCAGCCATGTCTGTCTTCTCTGCCCAGAGTTCCAGATCTGGACCTACTTTTCTCTCCATCTCCTACCACCTGCACCTGTTGAGGCCCTCATTCCCAACATGTACTTCTGACTTAGTTTTGGAACTGCTACTAATTAGTGAAACAGAAATTTGGCAGCATTATTTTCCTATTAATCTTTGCTATCTTCTATTTTAATTACAGTGGTATAAATTGACTAATAACTCTGCTTAGTAATATAACAGTAGAAAGTAGAAAAACACAACAATAGTTTAGAAATCCTGTAATGGAGTCCTCTGTCCTGTCTCCTGATCAGCTAAAGGCTTTGCATAGCTCTCAAAATATGTATGATTTTAGTACTGCAGCAAATGTCTATTCTGTGCAGCCATTATATAATCAATGCCAGTTGTCAAATTGTAGGTGTGAGAACAGGCATTGGTCATGAAGCGGTACAAGAGTGGCTGGGCCACTGTCTGCAATTAATACCTCAGAATCTACACCACTACCACCTGAGAAGATTAGAGTGAAACATATTCTTTCCTACTTGTCAGTAGATAAGTATCTTGGTAAGGGTATTATTTATATTATTTCCACCTACCTTTTGTATAATATGGTGGAAATAGGGCTATATATCCAGGAAGCTCTTTTCTTTTTTCTTCTAGGCTTAAAACTAAACCACATTTTTCAGCCTCCTCTGAAGTTGGTTGAAGCCATATGACTGAGTTATGGCCAATAGAATGTGAGCAGATATGATGTAAAGTAACTGCTAGACCTAGCCTCTAAACCTCCTGTGTATAACACCCCTTTTCCTTCTTACCCTCATTGGACTATGATACGAGCAAGAAATGAACTCTCCTTATCTCAGATGTCCCCCCAAATATCAGTGGGTGGTTACAACAGTTATCCAGTTTAACATATGTATTTCCTTTGTGTTCAGGAAGGTTTAGTGAGTACCACTGAGATAATTGGTGCAGTTAATGCCAGAACACAAATTTAAAAAATCAATTACAATGAGATTTGTTTGGCTTCAAGGTAGATGCCAATCACACCCTCAACTTGAAGTAGATTTTTAGCATATTGTTTTTGAGAAATGTGTTTTTCTTACCATCTTCGTGTTTTCCTTTCTGAATAATAATGCCACACATTCCTTGTGGGGCTGTGCTCTTTCTGCCTACCTTTGTGGCCTGATGGGACCCCACTGCTCTGTGTAGGACATTCTATATCTACCAGTGGTTTTCATCGGAGTGAATTCAAAGAAAAGGAATGTGGTGATGCAGGCAGTAAAGTAATTTCAGCCCCTCGGGTTCCTTGGCCTTTCACACAGAGCATATGTCTTCAGCCAAAGCACTTAAGATTCAGAGCCTGTATGACTGTACAGCGTATGGGAGAGAGGGAACGACTTAAAACAGATGAGGGTTTTAAGTTCAGCCTGTGCTCAACAGTTAAATTTAATTTAGAGACTTCCCAAAACCTTTCTGAAGTTACAAAAGGGCCATGAGGAATCAGCTTCTTTCTTTTGTGGTTGCAGATTTAATTCTGCAGTTCATGAAGCTGCGTCAAAGTGCTTGCATAACAGTGCAAGCTGCTGCTGATGGAAATGAGGATGGGTTCTTCTTTGTCGTTAAATTCCTACCGTGATGCAACAAACATTCAGCCACCACTATTGTGTTAGATGTGTGAGCCATGATCCCTGCCCCCAAAGAATTCAAAGATGTGCAGTGAAATATCCCTTGAAAATGCCTTAGAAAGGAATATGCTAATGGTGGACCTGGTGCTTCAGAGGTTAAGCTTGAAAAAGCCCTCCGTAGACGGAAAGACTTGAGAGTCTGAGAAATAGCTGGGTAGAATTACAGGGCTGAGGGGGTGCTGAAGGTTGGAGACACTTTCTGCTGAGATCACATTCCTTGCCTCTGTGTGGTCAGCACAAGCCTTTTTCAGCACCACAGAAAATCTGCCTGTTCCTAACTTGCTCCTCACAATTCAGTTTAGGATCATATCCTGAGAGACCAGCAAGTTCTAGCACCCTGAACCCCTTTATACCTACTTGGTGGGCTGCATCATTTTTTTTCCCTTTAATACCAAATAGTCTAAACTTGGAATCGAGAAATATGGTTCCTTTCCCATAATTAATTGGTTAATAATGTGACCTGGAACAAGTTCCTTCTTCTCATTTGAATCTGTGAACTGGAGACTCTGTTATATGAAGTCATATAATAAATGTGTTGATCTGAAATCCCCTAACTCCTTTGTTATTTATAAAAACATTTAAAATAGAAAAACCTCTACAGATAGTGCTCTCTAACCTAGGAGTGCATCAAAATCAACAGGGAAGATTGCTTTTCTTTGTTAAGGTATTAATTAACACAGCCATTTGTTTATAGTTACTTTTTCTTTAAGATAGAACTTACATGCAATAAAATACACAGATCTTAAGTGTACAGTCAATATATTTTGAGAAATATATGCACCTATATAACGATCACCCCAGTCCAGACATAGCATCGTCATTACCCTAGAAGTTTCCCTTGTGGCTCCTTCCTTGCTAACCACCCCATCCCACCCCCAACACTCAGAGTTAAACACTCTTTGATTTCTGTCACCATCTAAATGGAATCAAACATCTATATTCCTTCATATGTGGCTTCTATCATTCATAATGTCTGTGAAAATCAGTAATTCTTCTTTATTCTTAGTAGTATTATATTGGATGAATATACCTGCTACGGACTGAATTGTGTCTCTCAAAGTTCATATATTGAAATGCTTACACCCAATATGATAGTAGATGGAGATAGAGTCTTTAGGAGGTAATTCAGGTTATGTGAGGTCGTAAGGGTGGAGTCCTCATCTAATGGGACTGGTGTCCTTCTAGAGGAAGAAAGAGATCTCCCCTTTTGTCGCTGTCTCTGAGTGCAAGCACCAGGGAAAGCCCATGTGAGGATAGAGTGAAAACACAACTGTTTACAAGCCAGGACTTAATTGGTGAGAACCTTGATTTCGAATTTCCCAGCCTTCCAAACTGTGGCAAATACTTTTCTGTTGTTTAAATCACCCAGTCTATGGTATTTTGTTATTTGGAAAAGTTTAAGCAAGTATTTATTAAAATATGTTTCTGTCTCATTCTTTCCTCATGGTTCAGGACTCCAATTATATGTATGTTAGAACTCTTGATATTTTCTCACAGGCTATTGATGGTTAGTTCTTTTTTAAAATCTTACTCTATTTCAGCTTGAAAATTTTCTGGTGACCTATCTTAAAGCTTATTGATTCTTTCTTAAGTAATATTCAAACTTCTCTTAGCATATGCAATGAATTTCTTGAATATATATATATATATATATATATATATATATAAATAATTTTTCAGCTGAAGAATTTCCATTTGGTTCTTTTTAATAGTTTTCATTTCTTTCCAAGTTCACTCCATCTATCATCCTTAATGTCTGTATTCCTTGTAAATTCTTTAATACTTTCATAGTATTTTTAAGTGTTTGTTGATAATTCTTAAGCAGAGTCATCTCTGTGCTTCCATTTACTATATTTTCTCTTGATTTTAGTTCACACTTTTCTCCCTCACTCCTTTCCTCCTTATTGCATTCTGAACATTATGTAAAATGAAATTCTGGAGACCAGTCATATTATTTTATATTGTTTATTTCTCTTTTCTCTGTATGAGAGTTCCGTGGTGGTTACAGTAAGATAAAGTATTAATAATTTAGATTTCTCCTACAGGGCTGAGTCACAGCTTTAATTAGATTGACTTCATCTGTGATTAACATAACACCCTGAATTGATTTAAGTTTATTACTTCCATCTAGCTATTTGTATGTTGGATTTTATTGAAATGCATAATGACTGTCTCTGTATACTTGAAAAGGAATAAGTTCCCAACATTCTTCTGATCACAGTTTCAGTCAGAACAGGAAGATCAACCACAGTGTAAACATACTGAATATCCACAATGTTATAGACATTTAATTATGTTCCGGGAATGCAAAAAGCTCTATGGACATTCTTTGCCTTAAAGGGCATTAAAATTTAGTTGTAGAAATAGGCTGGATATCTAAAAACTCATATAATGTGGTAAAATTTTAGGTTTTTCAATATGCCAAATGAGTGAGACCAGAAATACAGCTCTGTGAAAGAAATATTCACAAAGAGCTCTGATGATTAGAAGAGAATTCATGTGGGATGTCAGACTTTAATGGCTCTAAAAAAAGTTTAGGGTAATTGAGGCAGGGTCAGGGAGACCTTTTTGGGAGAGAGGATGCTATGAACAAAACATGGAGCATATTTAAGAAGAGAAGAGAAGATTATCAAGTTCGGAAAATGTCATATTTTGGAGGATCTAGGAATTTGGTTTTACACAGGCATTAGCATGAAGTCAAAGACCAATTATTAATGTGGTAGCCATATAACCAGAACCATACTCTGAAATAATCACTCTTAACAGAAAACTATGAATTGTGGTGATGCCTATTTGCTCTCACACACTTTTTTTTTTTTTTTTTTTTTGCCTTTTTCCTGCTCTGTATTATAGTGGGGCTAATCCCACAGGCTGGACTTAGTGTAAGATTGGGAATGGATGTAAAAGAAAGCCAGAATTTTTTCCCCTCTTTCTTTTTCTTAGACTTCTCCCGCAACAGCTGGATCACTTCCTTGGCATCTCTTCTTATTTCCCCCTAGGTGACCCTGACCTCTGAGTGGTAATAGCACTGCCTCTCCCTTTTTCTCTCAGTTTGGGACTTTAGTAGCTTCCTGATACCACCAATCACTGAGGTACTTCACTGAGCCTTAGTAAACTGCTCATCCTCTTCCATTGCTGCTGTAATGAAGTTACCTGCATTAAGTTTCTTCTATTTTATTTTTTTAAGATTTTATTTTTTTAAGTAGTCTCTACATACAATGTGGGGCTCAAATTCACAATTCTCAGATCAAGAATCACATGCTCTAGTGACTAAGCCAGCAAATTACCCGTTTTCTATTTTAATATAGCCATAGTGGTTTGTTTTCCTAATTGGATATGGTTAGATCTGGGAATATGATTATAAGTAACTTCTGCTTTATATATCATATTTATACTTCAGAGTTTTGAAAATTTTATGATATAATACTTTGCAAGAAAACACAAATTTTTAAGAAAATTAACATGAAGGCAGTGTATAAAGTAAATCGACACTGTATGGGTAATGTAACACAATTTAATTAAAAATAAAATAAAGTGAATTGAAATTAGGAAATATTAGATAGAACTTATATAAGCCCTATACATAAATAGTTCTGTAAATTGTAATTGTAGAAATTAAACAGAAAAAGATACTGGATGGCTATACCAAGGACAGAAGGAACCCCCAAGAGCAGTTATCCCAAACTCTGTGTAAGAGGAG
Source organism: Spilogale gracilis (assembly GCA_004023965.1). NCBI lineage: Eukaryota > Metazoa > Chordata > Mammalia > Carnivora > Mephitidae > Spilogale > Spilogale gracilis. The sequence continues at coordinate 42,774 of PITA01011768.1, read as the reverse complement.
TATGTAAGAACTACTTAGGGAGTTTTTAAAAAATACACATGTTGGGTAGGTATCACTCCAGACCAGCTGAATCAAATATCTGAGGGTGGGTCTAGGAATGACTACTTTGAAATGACTTTGTAAATGGTGATTGCTTACTCCATGCTTATCCTTTATCCTCCCATTAGCACAGAGAAGTTTTAAATATGAGGGAACCACTAGGGAAAAGAGCAGGTTCACTAGGAGAAAGACCTAGAAGAACTAGAAGTAAAAGTGTAGGGAGTAAAAGGGGAAAAATCAAAAGTACCAGGCAAAATAACACGTACTAAATTTATGTCTGGAAATTAACATTTAATAGAAATATTTTATGAAAGTATTTCATGTTTATCTTAATATATTATTAGCTCTACAAAAGCAAAATTCTCAAATATATTAATGTAGCAGAGAACTTGGGAGAGAAATAGTTTTAAAGACAAATATTTTGTCTATCTGAATGCTATCTAAAAATACCAAATGAAAGGAACTCCGTTTAGAGCAGTGTGGTTTTCTAAACAAGAACTATGAGAAAGATCCAATAAACAACAGCATTTTAAGTGTCAAATTAGAATAAATAAATAAATGACCTTCCCAAGGGAAAACCAGCTCCTTTGAAATTTTAGCAAATAGAGTTATAATTGCCAGATTTCCTTATTTATGGAAAACTAAGCTTCATTAATATTGAACTTGCCAGTTAACTACATGAGCAACAGACATCTTCATGAAAAGGGAAATTCAATAATTAGCACTTAACTCTTCATTAAAACATATGAATAGCAAGAAGAAAATCAACATAGTCACAAATTTCACAAACATAAAAATTATCTTTATTATCAGAACACCATTTATGGGAAATTCAATAGACATTTTCTGAAAAGCATCTAATGAGTGAGCTCTATGTTTAATTGATGTGAACGCTTTATTATATTTAATAAGATACTGTAAACCCCATCCACAGGCCTAACAAAAAAATAACAGAATCTCTAAGCCAGACAAAGAAGCAGTCTAATGAGTAGGTGTTCTCCATAGGGACTGACCCAGGGTTGAGCAAACCTCTAAAAAATCCATACTAGAGCTCTCACGGTCTCACCTCCCACCCCCAAGGTTATTGTGAGGAACAGCTCCTCCCCCAATTAAACATGCATCGAGGCTCTGGCCCTCTATGCCATACAAAACAGATACCCTGTGCAGGTGCAGTGCCAATATGCGTTAAGAGGATGCTCCCATTGTGAGAGCCTCAAAATTGGACTGGTAGGGGATAAAATAGTGGTGGGAGAGACAGATTGTGGCCCATATAACTGTGCAGTTCCTTGGGAAGGTGAGAATGAAGGAAACAGGAAATTTAGGTTAATCTAGGGCAGTGGTTCTTAAACTTGGTCAGATGCCCAAACCTCTCTTGGTGTGTTTAATTCTAACGTGTAAAGCTAGGATCTGCTTTACCAGCGGAAAATATGACTATGTTATAGAACTACATTTTATACATACCTATAAATATACATATATATAAATACATATGCACAGTGCAGAATAATTATTGCCATCCGTGTGGTGAAACAAATTGTACACTAAACACGAGGACGTCTTTCTTTGTTTTCCTATTAACATTTCTTGGCTTGTTCATTTTATCATCTGCTAGCATTCACAACCAGGTAAGATGTCAAAATGCCAGTGGTTCGAGAAATAATTGTGAGAGAAAAACATAAAATCAAGGAGATCCTTCATTACTTTACATTTTTCTGAGAATGGGGAAAAGACTGCCCAGTTATATTTTAGTGAGAATTAGCTTGGTCCACCATGAGAAACTCTCGGAATTTGTTAAGACCCTTAGACTGTAAACCACTGAAATCCACTTGAGCTAGCTGAAATACAAAATGGGGAGATTAATAGAAGGATATAAGGGTACCTTTTGGGATACAAGAGCAGGGATAAAATAAAGATTCACAAATTTCTGGAGCCAAAAACTGCAAAGCCAGGAGGAATCTCTCTCCATCTGTTACCATTGTTTCCTCTGCCTGTCTCATTTTCCCCTTCCTCCCTCTCTCTGTCTCTCTCCTCCCTCAAACACACACACACACACACACACACACACACACACACACACACACACAGTACATTCACAGAGCAGTAGTATATTGTGAATATCACAACTCCCAAGGCTATCAGAGATAGAATCTGTTATTTGCTGCAAGGGTAAATGTGTGCCTGGCTCACTACACTCACATTTTCATTCATTTTCTGAACTCTATTTTGGGACTGCCTTCCAGTAGATCCCGAGAAACTATGGAGTTTACATCATTTTCTTCATTATCATCAAATCCCTGACCCTTTATGCAAGTTATTTTATTAAAAAACATTTCAGCTATGCATGTTTTAGGTTGTGACAATGGCAACAGGAATAGGCTAAGGTCTTGTTCTTATGCATTTGTTAGGAAGGTATGAACCAGATGCAGTTTTCAGCTCTGTGAGCATTTAGGATTCCAGATGGCCTTGCAGTAGCTGAGGGAGCTGCTGTCCTCCCCACAGTGATGGTAGATCCTCAGAACAGCAGCTCATAGCCCCCAGCATCCCCTCATACAGGGCTTCCCTTACTGGCACTTTCCTGTCAGCAGACAAAAAGCTGCTATGTCCTCAGGACAGGACTAAGAAGCCAGGTGAGTGATGTCTAATGCCTGGAGGAGGGAGCTGGGCAGCCACAGAGCTGGCTCAGCCTGCAGAGCCCAGGGCGAAGGATTACACTGCTTCTGTAGCTCCAGACTTGTCCATATTCGCAAAGAGTTTCAAGTGAAAGAGTGACCCAATGTTGAACACTGTATCCCATCCAGTTGGCACTGTCACATCTAACTTACCTGTGAGCACTGAGCTGCCTAAGCAGATTAGGCAGCTGTCACGCACTGTAAATGAGAAAATCTCCAGTCACCTCTGAGATTTATGACTTTTCTATGCTTCCAAAGGGAGTTGCCTTGCTTTGCTGGGGGTTTATTTTGGCTGGGGGAGAAAATGGTAAAAAGATGACTGAAGTGTAGAAACTAACAAATGGCTGTTTTGTGCAGAAGGGAAGTAACTTAGGTTGTATTTCAGGTATGTGTCTGGCGACTCTTGACGAGACAATATGACTGGTCAATGAAGCAGGTGCCTTTGGGTAGAACTGAGGAATTCTAGATGCTCTTGTTCATGTGTGTGTGCCCTATGATACAGATGTCGACTTGACTGGTGTCATATAGGGCCATATCCCTTGTCACATTTTCTGAATGCCCTGGGTTATAAATACCATTGGGGGGTTTCCCCCTAGATCCTAGTGGGTCAGAATGTAATTCTCTAACTGCAGAGCCTCTGCAGGCTAGCTTTATGCCTAGGCACACAGAGGTCTGATGTAATAGGCAAGAAAATCCCATGGGCCTGAAAACCTTTCCCCATTGTCCATCACATGCCGAAGTTCCTGCATATCTCTTTTCCTTTGTGGTAATGCTTCTGGAACCTCATCCTTTCTGTTCACTCTACCACTTCCCTGGGCTATCACAATCACTTCTTAGCTCGATCTCTGCTTCCAGTCTTTCCCCCGGACTCATCTATTCCAGAATGTGCTGTTAGAGGCACCTCTTCAAACACATTTCTGGGATGTAAAACACTTGCTTGAGAACCATCATCTCCTGGTGACCTGGTAGGTACCAGCTTGTGCACAAAAACCTTTTCTAACTGGTATTCAAGGCCCCTGTCAATGTGACAGTAACATAACTCTACAGTATTTGCCCTCATTGTTCCTCTTCACGTACATATACACTCCAAATAAACTTTATTTTATTTCTGAAGTGCATGCTACATTTGCCTTATATCTTTGTTTCTCTTGCTTCCTTGCCCTCACCCTCACTCTAAATTCTCTGCCATTTGAACTTTGTTTGATCTTTCAAGGCTAATCTCAAGAAAACCATTTCCTGAGGGCTAGCAATATGATAATATATGTTGAACCCTTTGTAAACAATTAAAAAGTATATAGCTGTACGAGTGCAAAACATTATTTACCAATACTCTAATCTGGGAAGTTGTTTTCATTTGCTAGGGATGTCTTAACACAGTGTAACAAACAGAGTGACTTAAACAACAGATGTTGATTGTCTCATAGTTCTGGAAGCTAGAAGTCCTAGTCTAGCAAAGCCATCCTGTGTTCTGAAGGCATTAGGGAAGGATCAGTTCCAGGCTTCACTTCTAGCTTCTGGTTATTTGTAGACCTGTGGCAGCGTAACTCCAGTCTTCACAGGGCATTCATAGTGTGTCTCTGTCTTTGTGCACATATCCCACTTTTTCTAAAGTCACCAATCCTGTTCGATTAGGGCCCACTCTAATGACTTCATTTTAATTTGATAATGTCTAAAGACCCTACTTCCAAATAAGATCACATTCTAAGGTATCAGGGCTTAGATCCAACACATCTTTTTTTTTGCAAGACATAATTAAACATATAATAAATGAATGATGCATCTTTGATCCATATTTTGGCCAGAAGAAGAGTCTTAGGTTATGGGAGAACATCCTTTTATCACCAAAACCAGAATAATAAAAATGCATGCAGAAAACTCTGTTGACCCAGCAGTCAACAGGGCCAGGGAGCTTCTGCTTCACGGCACCTGCAGATCAGTTTATATACTCACCGCTTCTCAAAATGTGAAGATCTGTCTACAGATTCAGGAGGACAAAATCTTCTGCTAAAGAAAGGAACACTGTAAGAGAATAGACTATTGAAAAGCTACCATAAAGAAGACCAAAAAAGTCTTAGCATCACCCGTATATACTTTGAGCATACTCACTGGTACTCACAAAACAGTACCACATTCAGGTGGCCTAACACTATGGATCTCAACCAGGCCATACATTAGAATCAAATGCTGATGTCTTACGCCTCCATCTGCTCCAGACACTGATTTAAGAATGTGGGATAGATCCGGGTTTGGGATGAAGCCAGGCTTGAGAACCAGTGATGTAAGCCCTAGATGCCAGGGTAAGATAGTTGGAAATATTTCATTATTTAGAACAGTGCCCATCTATGGCTATGAGTGAAAAATGAAGCTTATACTCTCTTCATAAATTTGGGTAAATTAGTCAAGAGGAAGAATCCACAGTAATTTTTCTCAGCATCCTTGACAGCACATTGCCCAAGTTGTTGAAGCCGTGATGTATTCCTTAGGACTTCTGAGATAATCATGAGGCCCTTTATGTAAAAATAAATTCCTTACTGGTGGAGCTTTCCAGTCAACATAGTGCAATATCTTCTTTGTCTCTTAAGAACTAACTGAATGAAACCAGTAGACACTGGTGCTCCAAACTTTCTTCTCATAGTAAAAATCCTCAAATTGTTCATTGAATACACTGAGGAATTAGAAGCTTATAAGAGGGAGAGATTATATCAAGTTACCTTAAAGCTAAAAGTGTTTCTTTTGCTTTATGGGAAGGGAATGAAGGAATATTTGAGCACCTAACCAAATAAATTATTTCAGAACCAGTGTCCCATACCAGGAAAACTATGTTTTGGTAATTGGTGACTTATTGGTAACTTTGGTATGTGGTAAAACCTTGTGAAGTTAAGGGGTGCCTGTGTGCACAGTTAAGCATCCAGTTCTCGATTTCAGCTCAGATCCTGATCTCAGTGTTGTGGGATTGAGCCCTGCTGAGCATGGAGTCTGTATGAGATTCTCTCCTTCTGCCCTTCCTCCCACGTGTGCGCTCGCTCTCTCCCTCTCTCAAATGATTAAATAAATCTTAAAAACAAAACAAAAAATTATGAACTTTATAAACTCATCCTGACATCATGATTATTAAATTTTTGCATAAACTGCATTCATGTGCCTTTCTAATCCCAAGGTTTAGGCATTGATCCCCTTCACTGGGCTGAGAGAACTAGGACCGTACTTTATCTTTCTCTCACCCAGAGTAACAAATAAGAGCTCAAGCTTATAAAAGGTACTCAGGGAGTATTTGATATGAATGTAGTCACTCTATCCCTTTCTGTTCTTGTTAGAACCAGGGAAAGGGAAGAAATGGGAGTAAGCCTACTGAGTCAGCATTTGGTATTCTGGACCTGTCCTAAAAAATGAAAGTGGAGACAATCAAGAGTGGCATATCCAAATCAACCTATTAATTACATGTGACTGGACAGTGAAAAACATAGAAACACCCCCTGTGCAGTAACTTAGCAAACTAGCACTACTTCAGTTATTTTATGTATGCATGTATTAGTGTTCTATTATAACCTGTTTTTCATAATTAATAGGGAAAATATATGATGTTATAGTTTCTTTATAGACACTTCTACTTCATCTTCATATATTAGCTAATTGATTAGTAAACTCCTAGTTGGCAATGTGTTGGTGTTTTGTTACATGTTTCTCACAACTCACAAGAAACACACATTAAAGAAACCAATTATCTTTTCTGGCCATAGCACCTGGGTGACCCAGAAGCTGTTTCCATGAATCTGACACTGAAATCCCACAAAAGGGTGCCTCTCGCACATTTAGATATTAGGTTAACTGAGGGTGTAGATAGCTGAGCAGGTATTTAATATGCCTGGAGAACTGTACCTCAGTCCATTGTGTTGGGTCCGTTCTAGTTCTTTTAGAGATGTTCTGCAGTGACTATAAAATGGAGTTAGATTTTTGCAACAATTTGAGACTATCTTGTTGCAGCTCAGCAACAATATAGGATTCTTTAAAATGTGTTTATCAATTAAATTCCTGAGATAAGCACAATTTTTATAGAATGTTATGTTGATGTAAAGAAAATTGTTGAGAATTTGAACCTCTTAATCCTTTAGAAATAGCTTTTACTACTTATGAATTAAAATTAAGAATTAAAAAAAATAAGACTCAAAATTCCCTCCAATAGTTTGTACCAAGAGACTATTTCTGAGGTGCAAAGACACTGTATATATTTAAAAATTATTTCCAAAGAACTTAAAGATCAAATTGTTTACTAAATCCAAATTGCTTCTTTCCTTCTCCAGTGCCCTTTTGTAACTCACCAGAATTTATAAATTTCTGCTATAATTTAATTTTCCATGATAATTTTTGAAGTTATTAATATATAAAGATCTGACATTCTGCTTGCATACAGCATCAACTGAATTACACTGAGAAATTCTCTACTTTTTTTTTAACTACTCAATACATTTTAATGGAAAATATTTTATTGATATCTAAGTTCAGAAATAGTTCATTTGTTATAGGGCTTAAGTTCAATAAACTCTAATACTATGGATATAAAATCTTCAATCTTTTTATTCAGTCATGGCTAAGGTAATATTTAAGACATTTACCTAATTTCTCTATTTTCAGAGTCAATCTGCTAAATTATCTTTTCATAATTAATAATACGCTAAAGAGATGTCATCAAGCCAAGAACTGATGATGTTGCCTGACCTGGGGCAAAAAATATGTATAGAAAATTTCAGAACAAAATAGTAACAAAACACAGATACTGTTTCATATTACTTTTTTAATATAATTTTTAATCTTTAATTCCAATATAATTAATATACAGTATTATATTAGTTTCAGGTATACAGTGTAGTGATTTGATAATTCTGTGTATTACTCAGTGCTCATCATGATAAGTGTACTTTTAATCCCCTTCACCTATTTCACACATCCCCTCCACCATCTTCCCTCTGGTAGCCATCAGTTTATTCTCTGTGCTTAGATAATGTCTGTTTGGGGGTTATCTCTTTTTTCTTTGTTCATTTTTGTTTGTTTGTTTCTTAAATTCCACATATGACTGAAATCATATGGTATTTGTCTTTCTCTGACTTACTTGTTTCACTTAGCATTGTACCTCATATTACATTTTTTTCAAATGTGGTACTGCTCTGGTAACCATGAAATGTCAGTTTTTCATTACCACTAGCACAACCATCACAGAAGCTGTATTTTTCCATTTCAGGTTATTTCCTCAAATGCATATGATTATTTAGGGATTGATGGAAACCTGTTCCCACTTCAGTCCTTCATCCTTTTCCTGAGGGAAAAGGCTATTATAGACCATGGTCAAGAGAGCCTCAGGCTTTGTGGGAACCCTGGTGGAGAGAATTTTGACCTCTAGGCAGCACGAATGACTGCAGATAATCAGACACTCTCCTGCTAACCACAAAGTAATGGATTCTGGGAGAGTTTGGCTCAGACACATATCTGGATCCTAGAGGAAAATCACATGTGGTCTGCTGTAAATATTCTGCCCTTGCTGGAATAGAAATTGTTGAGAACACCTGAAAGTGTAAACCTTACATTAAAAATGACTATACTTCACAGTGTTTAAAAATTTTTAGTTATAACCATGTCACTAAATTCTTAATGATAACTTAGAAGATTCAAGAAAAAGTTTGTGTGAGGATCACAGATTGTCCTGGAGTCAGAATAGAAAGTAAATTTTTAAATATCTTTTTGAGACCCTTATTGAAATAGATGCATTCACTCAAACACCCTCATCTCCAGTTTGAGGAGCATCACAGGTGGCTTTTTATATACCTTTTGGGTTTTTGTTTCTCTTATGGGCCCTTCCTTTGTTGGGTGATGATTTTTTTTTTTTTTTAAATCAAGAGTGAGAAGAAAGAATGAAACCTGTCATTTTCACCTCTTTACATCTTTCCAAACTATCAGTATGTGAGTGAATCTCTTCCTCTAAGAAATTTGGCACAAGTTACAGAGACAGAAATACAGAAATCAGCATAAAACATAAAGTTATAGAGGTAAGTGCATTATATCAGTCACTGGGATTTATATTTTATTGTTTACTGGAAAAGGGAAAACTCGTGACAAATAGATTCTTTATCCCATGCAAAAGGACAAGTGATGTGTGAACATGTTATAGAAGAGAATTGTTTAATGTCTTGAATTCTTCGCTGCATGTGTTAAGGGTCTTGACACACCTGAGCTGAACAGTTTATCCCTGTGGGGAGCATCCGTTCTATGAATTTTTGTTCTCTCACTCCTATCACAGAGCGAGAACAGTAACAACAATATTGTACAGTCAGCCGTTTGGGTTATCTTTTTTTTTAATAGCTTATTTTGTTTTATTTTTTCAGTGTTCCAAGATTCATTATTTATGCACCATACCCAGTGTTCCATGCAGTACGTGCCCTCCTTAATACCCACCACCAGTCTCACCATCCCGCTGGGTTATTCTTCCTTAGCAGTTCTTGTTTGTTTGTTTGTTTGTTTTTTAAGATTTTATTTATTTATTTGACAGAGAGAAACACAGCGAGAGAGGGAACACAAGCAGGGGGAGTGGGAGAGGGAGAAGCAGGCCTCCCGCCGAGCAGGGAGCCAGATGCGGGGTTCAATCCTGGGACTCCAGGATCATGACCTGAATTGAAGGCAGACGCCCAAGGACTGAACCACCCAGGTACCCCTTCCTTAGCAGTTCTTAAGGAGTTCCTATGAGGGCAGGAAAATTAAATTTAAATGGAAACTAAATAACCTCTATGGATGAACAGTATATAGTTTATATAGTTTCCTAATAGTTCATAGATGGTAGGTAGGTACATAAATATATACGTGTGTGTGTGTGTGTATGTGTATGTATATATATGTATATAGATATATACATATGTATTATATAGGTATACATATACTATATACCTATATAGATGTATATACTATATATATGTAGGTATATACACTATTGATACTTATACAGAGAGAATGAGAATACTGCCACAACCAGGCAACTAAGGATAAAATTTAGGCATACGTTTTGACTGCTCTAATGTTAAATTTTAATCTTGCCACACTTATGGAGTGCTGAAGCTCTTAGACCAGGGGTTCTTTTTCTTTTATCTTAGATACAGTTGACATACAAGATTATATTACTTTCAGGTATACAACATAATGATTCAAGATTTTATGTGTTGCAGAATGATAACCACAGTAAGTCTAGCTAACATCCATCACCACACATAGTTATAAAGATTTTCTTATGATGAGAATTTTTTTTTTAATTTATTTATTTGACGGAGAGAAACATAGCCAGAGAGGGAACACAAGCAGGGGGAGTGAGAGAGGGAGAAGCAGGCTTCCCGCCGAGCAGGGAGCCCGATGTGGGACTTGATCCTGGGTCTCCGGGATCATGACCTGAGCCGAAGGCAGTCGCTGAACCAACTGAGCCACCCAGGCGCACCCCGTATGATGAGAATTGTTAAAGTCTACTCTCTTAGCAACTTTCAGTTATATAATACAGTATTATTAACTAAGTTACTATGCTATATATTATATCCCCAGAGTTTATTTATTTTTTAGCTAAAAGTTTGTATCTTTTTGTCCACAACTCCCATTGGAGAGGTCTGTGGATAGAATACAGGGGTCCATCAGCTTAGATGGGGAAAACATGTCTTCATTTTCACTAACCTCTAATGGAGTCTAGTATTTCCTTTACTTATAATAGTAAGCAGCAAGCTACAATAGTATTAACATACCTGTGACTTCGTTACCAATGTGGTAAAATCACACATAGATGTTGCAGTTATCTTGAAATATTATTTACTGTCAGCATTACTTTAAACTCATGTTAGTTATTAGATCCATCACTAAATTTTGTTATTTTCTATATTAATAAGGAAGCATATGTACTACTATTTACAAATGCTTAGTTTAATAACTGTATTCCTAAATAATTAATTTTGATTGAAGGCCCTGTGTATTTTTGATGCATTTCAAGATATTCTTAGAAGGACTCCATAGGCATCACCAGACTGCCAGAAGAGTGCACTGCACAAAAAAAGTTCAGAATCTCTGTTTAAAGTGACAATGACTCACAATGATGTCTTTATTTGGCAAAGTGGGTGATTATCTCTGACACACTTTGTTCTTTCTGTGCCCAAACACTTATTCAACAAACATTTATTGATACTTTATATATGTATGTCAGGCCCTGTTCTAGATGCTAAGGATTCAGAAGTGAGTAATATAAACAAGGCCTTAACCTTCGAGGAGCATAATTCTGTGGGAAGACACAGTGAATAGAAAAGTAAATAAACCCAGTAGTTTCAAATTGAGGAAAGTTACATAAAGGAAATAAATAATATTAAGTAAGTAGTACAGAGTGAGGGTGTCAGGAAGGTCTTCACAGAGGTGGGGGAAATGTTTTCCACACAGAAGAGAGACCATATGCAAATGCACCAGGACTGTAAAAATCCAGTGTATTTTTCCTTTATTACTACCATTAATGGCCATACTGTGTTAATAGAAATGGGATTTTTGCCTGTTGGCATCCATTCACCCTCCTTTAACAGTTCCCTGTAATGAACTGATACCACACCCAGCTCCGTAGATGTCACCTGGCATCCACCAGTCAGAACCATTCAGGTTCCACTGGCCACGGTGACTGGTTCAGGGAAAGGCATCAGAGGTGGTGAGATGCCATAAACTTTTAGTTTAAGTTGAGCATAATGAGAGGAAATAGTTACTATAACCTCCTTGAAACCCCATGAAGCCCAGGGATGAATCTAACACAGAGAGCAGACAGAGCTAAGTTCAGAGGTAGAGAGACAGGGTCCTGATGTCCCTGCTAAGTAAAACCTTGCTTGAAACCAGATTTACCTGGAATGGCTAGTTACATTAGCAAATACATTTCCTCTTGACTAGAATCAGTTTGGGTTGGGTTTTTAGTCATAACAGAAATAGTCCTGATACCTGATAATCATTGAAAACAGATACATTCACAGACTCGCTAAACAGTTCTGCCACATTACATTGCCCTTGCTCAGCCTTTAGTCATAAAATGGATTTAGTTATGAAATGGATTTATCAATATATATTACATTAGAGGTGAATTATTTTTTCTCCCCATCCTTAACCCTCATTCTATTTTTTTATTTTTGGCAGTATTCCTCTGGATTTAAAGATCAAAGAGCCAAGTTCACTCCACACTAACTTACTGTTTTGCATATTTGAAGATAATTTCTTAAGCACAATCACTACAGTTCCTCCCTATGATTCAGAGCACTGAACTGAAAGACCAATACAGCCTTTGTAAAGGCCAGGCAGGAAATAACTAGTAGCTGACTTCATGAGTCTAGTGCCAAGAAACAAGTTTCAAATAATACCTTGTATTTAAACTGTATGATATTTATATTCCAGAGGGCATTAAGCAAAATTCTGGTAATATAACCCCCCCCCACACACACACAAATACCCATGATCACAAATGTACATGAAACAAAGATTCTTTGATAGTTTAGTGAATGGAACTTATGCCATTCCATAGCCCTTTAATTCAGCAACACACTAGGGTTGCACAATCTGTCTAGCTGATACCTTGTCTGAATGGGAAATGTGTTTCTCCCTTTTGCTAAAAATATTGGGTAGCCTATGTAAAGTGAATTTCTCTTCCCCATTTAATCTTTCTCCCAGGGGACTATTAAGGTTAGACTACTAGGAACTTGGAAGTTTTAATACCAAATGAGGCAGCTAATACCACCTTCAAACTCTGTCTCCACTCACTTGTCAGGACATCTCTGGATATCCACTTAACTTCTCCTGAGACTTGGCTTCTCCAACAGGAGCTCAAAAATGACAGGAGCCAAAGCTACCAGCCTCCTAGTGTGAGTGTAAAAAGTAAAAATAATGGTCAACTTAATGAAGGGATTTAAAATAATTATAGAAAGCAGAAAAGTGGTGATATTTCATTTTGGTCCATTTTTGTAGACTTTTAAAATACTCCAAGTTGTTTCAAATCAATAATTTGAAATTAGAAATAGAGTTTTTGCATCCAGCCAGTCAGCAAGGCTAGGCAGCTATGTGACTGTGTTTTCTTCCTCTCTGCTCCTGAAGGAGGATTTGGAGCCCTCAGGGCTATCGTTTCTGGCAGAAATGAGGCATTCCAAGCCTTCTGGGCACATGGTGCATGTCCCTCATTTTGTGCAAGGAGAGTTCATTACTGAAAAATGCGTGCTATGGGTAGGAAATAAAAACAACAGGCCCCAAATATCCTAGGGCTGAATTCATTACCTGTGGACTAGCTGCTAATGACTTAGGGAGCACACTGGTGCTTAATATTTTATCTGTTTAGCACCAATGTAAGGGCTAGCTTCTTAAGCAAGCCTCAAACTGAGAATTTAGTGTCTGAAATTTCTGTTCCGGAGCAAGATATATCAGAAAAGAAGATTTTTCTCCTTGGTTTCTGCTGCTTCTATAGCAAAGCCCAAGGCTTCTGGAGCTCATGCTCTCCCCTGGGCACATCCACCCTGTGGGGACTAGAGTGGGGTCTCCAAGGAAGGGGTTCAGGCTGTCCATGCAGCAGCAACCTGTTGCAGAGGTCCCATCCATCCTATGGTACTTTGTTTCCACACTGCCGAGAAAGTGGCAGAACAGCAAGAATTTAGGCTTGGACTCAGAGTACTTTTGTCATGGATCCCTCCGATGTTTTGTAGACATGAGAGGCAATCCGGTAACATTCACAGTAGGAGAAAAAAGGAAACGACTCCAGGAGAAGCAACTGAGTATTGGATTATCTCTAATATTGTTTCTAATATCCTAATATTCCATTAAGAATTCAAAACTGGGTGCCTGGGTGACTCAGTGGGTTAAAGCCTCTGCTTTCAGCTGAGGTCATGATCCCAGGGTCCTGGGATCGAGGCCCACATTGGGCTCTCTGCTCAGCAGGTAGCCTGCTTCCTCCTCTCTCTGCCTGCCTCTCTGCCTACTTGTGATCTCTCTCTGTCAAATAAATAAATAAAATCTTAAAAAAAAAAAAAGAATTCAAAACCACGGGTGCCTGGGTTGCTCAGTTGGTTAAGCGACTGCCTTCGGTTCAGGTCATGATCCCAGAGACCCGGGATCAAGCCCCACATCAGGATCCCTGCTCAGTGGAATGCCTGTTTCTCCCTTTCTCACTCCCCCTACTTGTGTTCCCTCTCTTGCTGTGTTTCTCTCTGTCAAATAAATAAAATCTTTAAAACAAAAACAAAAACAAAAACAAAACCAGACTGTGCAACTCCAGAGTCTACACTTTTAACAGCCATGCTGTAACCCAAAGGTGGTCCATAAGGGCGACTATGAGTGTTCCTGGCCAGCTGAAAAAGAGGCCAGGTAAGCACCAAGTCTTGATGAAAGGACAACATACCAGATGCTCAGAACATATGCCCACACACGTACACACATGCACATACACATATACATACACACACGCTTTTCCCATCTAGAAGTATTTTGCTCTTATTCTCCTAGGGTAGAAGTTTGGGTGGGATAGGGGGATGAGGTGGGAGACAATCAAGGCCTTCCACCACAGTCAGCCTTACAGCAGCAAATCATGTAGGGCTATTTGTTAGGGAATTCTTCAAAGCAGGCCAGAGCTAGAGCACAAATCCTATTCTAAAAATGAGTCTCCAAGGGCAGGGAAAATCCAGGAAGAAGCAAATAGCTATTTCTCTGATGATCTAGTTTGATCCAGAGATAAAAATCTAGGGTGTCAAGTGGAATAAAATAACTACTATTCAGTAGTCCTCCATGAATATTATTTCTTATAAGCAAGCTTTAGGCAAATGCTGGGAAGCAGACAGTTTGAGCCTAGAAAGGGGGAAATTTTGTGTTGCCAGTTAAAATCTACATGCTTTTGAATATCGACCAAGGAGAAGGTGGAAAGGATGGTCCATTAATGATATTGAGGTGGCCCACCCATCTGTTGAAGGGACCATCCAGTCTTCCTACATGGTTCGCATATCTACCTCTTATCCTAGATTTGACTTTTAAAAATAGAATCAATCTGTAAAAAGTTTAAATTTCAAAAGCTACTAATATCATATACTTTAATGTGGTATAGTCAATTTGTAATTAAAAAAAAAACAGAATGTAAGTCTGGCATTATACATAGTTGTAGAACTTCACAGAGAGGGAAAATAAAATGCAGGTGACTTCTCTATTGTTATTTGCTTTTAACTTTAATATTGCCTGTATTGCAACTTCTCCCACTGTAGTACTGAACCAAAATAAGGCCCTTGAGTTGAATAAAATGAGTGATTGCATTTTTTTTTTTAGCATAGGATGAATCACTTATCTGGCACCTTATAATTCAGTGTGAGATTTTTCTGAAAAGTGAGGTCTGCAGATTAATAACTATTTTCATTTATCTCACCACCTAATTCCTCAGCCTTCAAATCAGGGAAACTGACTTTCTGGCCAAATATAAGTGTTGTATCCAGTCACCTTATATGCCAGGGTGTTCACCAGCCATATTTCATGAAGATTCTATAACATGACCCCAGGACATAGAGTGATAATTTTGTTCATCAATGTCTCATGCTGTTCTGAAGGGGAGAGCATTTTTTTGCTCTCACTGAAAATGGCTATAAATTCAGCCCAGCCTCATCTGCGTCTTCAGGTGGACCTCATCAGTTGTAGGCATCTTATCAGCAAGAAACAGCCTCTCCTAATGGCTTGATAAATATTCTAGCCTCCCCAGAATCAGTTATCGAGAGATTCAAATCATGGTCACTACTTAGAACAGCTATTACTACAAACTTAATGCCAGTTACCCTTTGTACTTATCTCTGAAGCCAGAGAGGCTGAATAACTCTTTTTATGTTTCCACTCCTGGTCACTAAAAGCTGAGTTCATTCAAAATTTCCTCCTACCTAGAGAGCTCACATGCCTGTAATAAAAGTTGAAGAAGAGATTTATGTGAATATAAAATAAAATGTGTGTTTTCTCTGATGTTCATTCCTTCCCCCCAACCCTGCCCCAGATTTGGCCTAAGGGCAAAGCCATGTAAGTCTGAAATGGTGGGGCAGGGTGAAAGGCAGAATCAAATCTCACTGCCTTTAGATTAGTTAGTGTAAGACAGAATAGTTCCAGAGTGATGTGGGCTTTCTTTCTTCTGCTCCTTTGTTTTAATGAAATTGATTTATAGAGTCTGAAATATGAAGAACCTAGGGCTTGGGATTTATGAGTGTATGTCAGTTCTCAATAGAAAACAAGCACGTTCTCCTGTATGTTCCCAACACTACACCTTTGATAAAAGTAGTTATAACATCTCAATTTTAAGAAGATGAAGGGTAGTTACTAAATAAATCCCTCACTCTGGGAACTGGGCATAAAGAACAGGGTCTATATTTAGTAATACTGTATTGCATACTTGAACGTTGCTAAGATAATAGATCTTAAAATTTTTTATCACAAGAGAAAACATTTGTAACTGCGTGGCAGTGGATATTAACTAGACTTATGATGATGATCATTTTGCAATTTATACAGACATTGAATCATTACATTGCATAGCTAAAACTAATGTTATACATCAATTGTCTCAATTTTTAAAAAATCGGCCCATAAAAAAATGGACTTGAAATTCCTATAGGGAAAAATAGAGTGTAGGGCAACATGGTGCCTCCTCAAAAAAGCTAAAAGGTATCTATGTTCATAAGAGGACTTCACAAAAAGTACAAATCCGCAGATACTTTTAACAGCTCTTAAAAGTGTCATCACTTATCTCTCTATGTTTTATGGTTAATTGGATCTTCTTGGCAGGGAAGCAGTATTCTATAGAATGTCAGCCTTACATCTTGATTTTTGTAGAACCCACACTTGTATACAACACTCTTTAGTTGTCAGAGGCCTTCCTTTTGTGTTTTTATATAGTTCTTATATACCCAGTAAGCTTTGGAATAGGGAAAGTATGAGTAGCCTCATCTCACTGATAAGAAAACTGAGGTTCATACAAGGTTAGGCAATTCATCCAAGGAAATGAAATTACTAGTGTATGAAACATATATTGTGGTAATATGCCCAGGTTACAAAATTCTGGCTCTTCCCACTCTGCCATACTGTTCACCAAGGATGCCAGGACTAGAGGATGATAGGTGTGTGGAGGGGGCTAACCAGGAATGAGAGGAGTAGATTGACCCATCAGAAGCCATTTCTGAGGCACACACTTGTAGTTTAGCCAGAACTTTGATTCATTTTCCTAGTTGTCATTTTTGTACAAAAGGAAATAACAAAAAATATCTAGTTTTACCACTTATTAAAATATCCCTTTTATAGTTTTTCATTTCTTGTCTTTAAAAGTTATGTTCTTTCCATACTAAGCAACTGCCTTCCCTTAATGTCCTACCAGTATCTGAGGATGATCTTCCCTAGGAAAGTTTTAGTGTCTCTCCGACTATCCAAACTCCCATGATAAGAGGAGAGGGGCAATGACTGCAGCGAGATCTGTGTTCTGCTCTGGGTCATGGGTTTCTAGTCTCATCGTCCCTTCCCAAGCCCAGAGACAAGCCCCCTTTCTGCTGTGAAGTACTGCCAAGAATCACCTCCTACCCACTTGTTGCGTTGAGCACTGGGTGTGGTATGTAAGTGATGAATCACTAAATTTTACTCCTATAGCCAATATTATACTATATATTAACTAACTAGAATTTAAATAAAATTTTTTGGGGAAAAAAGGAATTATGTTCTACCTAAGGTAGCCCATGAGGAGAAAAAGTTTACCACACCATCTTTGAACAGAGAGTGAGCTTAAGATTTGAAAATGGCTCCAGAACTCATAATACCATGAGTTAAGCTCTTGCTTAAGAGCTCTTGGTTTTAAAAAAATGGGGAAAGGAGGTTAAGTTCACCTCAAGTAACTTTTTTTTTCTGTAAGTGGGAAAACTTGCTAAATCTGTGACCTCAAGGTCGACATTGTATAATTGTAGTAATGAATAGATGTCCAAAAATAAGATTTTCCTCTGGTTTTTCAACACCTTTCAGTTCTGTACTCATGAGGTGAGATGCCATTCACTGCTGTCTTTCAACCTCTATCACCTTTTGCACAGAGCAGCAGAAGAAAATCATGTTGTGTTCTTCTTTCACACACAGAGATTAAATAGTCAGATAGCGCATATAGGGCTGCATTCCAAATCCTTCTGAGGCCATTTAGAAGCATTTCATCATTGCAACTGTTGTTTTAGTTTTTCATCTGCTCACAGCTCAGCCCCACCAACAAGCCTAGGCCTGCCCCCTTTCTTTCTCTCTGAAGGCTTTTCTTCCGAACAAGCTAGGAATCTCTTCACCTCCACTTACACACTGAGGAATTAAAAACATGTCCTTAATCAGTAAGCTGCAGATTTGTTTTTCCTTGGCATTCAGACCAATTCTTATCCCAAATGAAGATGTATTCATAAACGTTTTATTGCTGTTTAACTCCATAGGATACTTTAGTCCGTTTTTATTATCTTTCATTTCTTATCCAGCACAAAGTTTTTCTCAGATACATATTCTTCTGGTGCGGCCCTTTTGTCTACTTCTCCAAGTAGATGTCAGAAAACCACATTGTTTAACAGACAGTTCTAGAACAGAGTTAGGTGAACTCGTCTCTTAGTCTCTCTTTCTGACTGTCTTCTCTACATCATCCAAGTGCACCTTTACGTGGACTACCGGAAGGCCTGGCTGAAACTCTAGCTTCTCTAGCTCACCCCTTTAGATGCTTCCTTGGCAGGATCTCATGCAGGAAAAAACGCCAACAAAGGCAAGTCTTCAGCATGGTGACCCTCTCAAAGATAGTGGTTTTCTGACTCAGGCTTGAAATATTTGCTATCAATGGTGCATGGAAACGTAAGGCTACTGAAAGTGACTTTTTAAAAAAAGCCAAATCAATCATCAGGTAACTGGGCAAACAGAATGTCAAGTAAAAAAAAAAAAGAAAAAAAAAAGAGAGAGAGAGAAGAAGAAGAAGAAAAAGAAAGGCAGAAAACCCACTTAAACATAAACCAGTGCCACCCACATGTGAATGGCAGCAAAGAGCCTGAAGCAGAATTGAAACAGAAATTTTGAATGGCTCTAAGAGTCAAAAAAAATGCAAAAATGCAAAAAGGGAGCCATAGCTAAGGGCTCAGGGAGGAAGTTTCTTTGGCCTGCCCTGCTCTAATCCTAAATGTCTGGAAATGATTCCTGTGCTTTTGTCAGGATTATTTGTCATGAACCAGTTTAGACAAGGCAGGAACCAACCCAAATCTCTTTTACAAACCCATACTAGCCTTGTGTCCTTCATGGAGTGCAGGCCTGCTAATTTACTTCACCAGAGGAAGAGGGCCTGGAGGCAAATTATTCCAGGATCTTCTTTTGATCTTAAAGTACTCTGCGACATAGAGAGAATTAAAGTTTGACCCAGGTAAAGTTAGTAAGGAGAAGCTCTTGTATATTTCTAAGCTCGGCACCTCTATCATAAATTCTCCTTGTGGCTAAATAATTTGTGATATTCATCACTTTTTCCTCTACTTTTTCCTCCCACTACCAAGTAAGTAGGCTCTGCTTTACTTTGCCCCAGGGGAAGTTCATTTTATAATCAATAAGCTGAACGTCTCCAAGACTAAACATTTAGCAAAAGCCTTTATGTTTAGAACCTAAGTTCACTGGAGAGGCAAAAGGAGAAGGGAGTTCATGAGTAGAAGCGAAATAGCTTTGAAAAAGCATGAGAAGAGATCAAGGATTCTCCATGTCCAGAAGTAAGAGTTGGAGACAGAGAAGTTGGCTGATCACAGAGGGCAAGACCTCGAATCCACTTTCTGGCAACACCACTGGAAGAAGTCCAGAGAGGCATGAACATTAGATTGATCTAAGAATAGGCATGTTCTCTGACGTTGCTTGCCTGTCCTTGTTGGTGGACTGAGATGATTCAGATCTACTCTGCCTGTGGTGTCTACATTAGACTTGCTAGGAATTTTCATGCAGCACCTCCCTGCTATGTGGACAAATTTCAGGGCCAGAATTGAGATCAGAGAAGAAAAGCCTCAAGATTTACTTATTCATTTTTATTCTCTTAGTTGATGAACTGATTGTCCTACAAAATATTAGTTTGAGCCATGTAAAACTGCTGCTATTCAACCACTTGTTGATTCACAGAAATGGCAATTTCATTGGTTGGTCAGTTAATGAAAAGGTAGTCTATCCACTGAGTAGGTGCTGGATCAATAGGAACAGTCATTTTCCCAAAGATTTTCCTAAGTAAAGGTCTTCCACAGACACCCGAGTTATTCCCCTGTCAAACACAGAGTGCCTACTGTTGTAATTCCTAGCAGAGGCAAAGTGAGTAAGGGTGTGAAAGAGTAGGGTGGGAGCCCCTGGGTGGCTCAGTCATTAAGCCTCTACCTTCTGCTCAGGTCATGATCCCAGAGTACCAGAGTACTGGAATCAAGCCCCGCATCGGGCTGCCTCCTCAGCGGGAAGCTTGCTTCTCCCTCCCTCACTCGCCCCGCTTGTGTTCCCTCTCTAGCTGTGTTCTCTCTGTAAAATAAATAAATAAATCATCTTTAAAAAAGAAAAAAAAAAGGTTGTGACTTAAAATGTTTTGTGAGCCATTTAAAAAATATTAAAAGGTCAAAGTTGAATATGCATCTATTAGATAGCAAGGACTGATGGAAGAATGGACAGATCTCTAAACTTGAACACAGATCTCTGCCAACATGCAAAGGAAAATTCAAGAGTCCATTTTACTTGGGTATATTTTGGTTTGGAACTGTCAGCCAGATCCAATGCCTCCTCTTCCATGAAGCCTTACTATATCTCCCCAGCCACAATAGGTTTCTGCATTTTCTGCACTTTCATGAAATTTTCTGTACTTTCATGAAATTTTCTGTTATAAAATAAGATTCTTCTTAGGGTTTTCAAATGCCAGCCACCTATGAAAACCTACCATATTCAAGGTACTATCTCGTAGGCCATAGAAAAATTAGAAAATAAAGCCCTGCTTTATTCTGAGTCTAGTAGGCAGTTGGTTTTGTGGACAGTTATTTTGGCCTGTGCCAAATGCCATGGCATGTCTTTTGTTCTTTACTAATCTGCAAGTTTCTTATGGACAAAGTTTATGTCCTTTTTCTTTGCCCCCCCCCCAGGCAGTGCCCAGCACTATACTCAGCATATACCAGTATAATAAAGACTCCATAAATGCTTGGTTGAGTCCCCAGCTTTGGGGGCTGACTTCAAAACTTGCTGGATGGATGAGCAGCACCTGTTTTTTACTGTGTCTATCCCCATGCCCTTTTGCGTCTCTTTCTGGCCAGATTCTGGCAAACTCCTACAGTGAGGTTCAAAGAATTGTGCTCTTGCCCCTTTATTCATTCAGTCTTCCTAAACTCACATGCAAGATAGGCACATTAAACCTGAAGACTGCTCTGGAACAAGGATACCAATAAGCACAGTCATTCCGTTTTTTTCTTCCTCTTTTCCTTGCCTGCTGGCTACCAGGACAGGTGGTCTGCTTTTCCTTTAAATACATCTTCTTTAAGACAGTTGTGGAAATCTTTTTTCGTTGTAAGTTCTCTGGATGACTGTTTTGCTGCTTTTCTCTTTGTAGTGTGGTTTGTTCCTTTCTTAGAGTTATCTGATCTGCAAAAGAGTACTTTCATTAATGAAGAACTTCATGCTGGTCGAATTAGATTTAAAGCTCTATAAACATTGGCAGCTGCATCAACCCAAGAGTTAGAATTATAGTGAGGAAGCCCACTCTCTTATTTTGGGTTCCCCCAAAAGCAGACTCAGAGATAAGAATTTGGGTACAAGGATTTGGAAGGTGACCCCAGGAAACCTGGAGATGGAGTGAGAAATGAAGGAAGGAAAGAAAGTCAACAGAGTATGTTGATAAACAGATGGCCTGTTTATCTGGGGCTCAGTTTTGCTGAGGACCTCATGAGACACCACATAGAAGCATTCAGTTTGACTCACCTAGAGGTGAGGAGGCTGGGGAACGTAACCACCAACTCTATTCCACCCCTTTCATTAAATACTGCCCCTGGACATTAATTCCTGTTTTTTCCTAACATGTTTCTGAAACTAAAAAACGTCCTCAAGCAGGGAGATACAGGACCTTGAGGTAAGAAGTCTTAGCTTATACAGGAAGCTGAACACTGAAGCTGCAGGTGACCTCCAGAGTGACTGAGGGTATATGAGTCACTGGCCAGTGCTGCACCCATTATACTGATGTATCATGCAACCTCTTATCCAGCAGGCCCCACTATTTGGAGACTGAAAGAATTATATACCTGGGGGCGCCTGGGTGGCTCAGTTGGTTAAGCAACTGCCTTCGGCTCAGGTCATGATCCCAGAGACCCGGGATCAAGTCCCACATCAGGCTCCCTGCTCCGCAGGAAGCCTGCTTCTCCCTCTCTCAATCCCCCTGCTTGTGTTCCCTCTCTGGCTGTGTTTCTCTCTGTCAAATAAATAAAATCTTAAAAAAAAAATAATTATATACCTGGAAATGCATGAGGGCATCAGCCTGAGAGTTACTGGGACTAAAATACAGCTCACATTCTGTTCCCACACTGCTTACTCCAGCATGGGACTGCATCCTCCTGAAAGATGGGAAGTTCTTTTCCAGATTTGCACAAAAGTAGCAAACGGGCTAGTAAAGACCCTGATTACACTACCTTATTATTACAAGAGGTGCCAAAGCAATATCAGTATTGTATCAGTATTAATAAGGTTTGATTTTTTGTTTTAAGATTTTATTTATTTATGGGTGAAAGAGAGAGAGAGTGTGAGATGAGAGAGGGTTAAAGGGAGAAGCAGACTCCCTGCTGAGCAGGTAGCCCAATGTAGGACTCGATCCTGAGACTCCAGGATCATGACCTGAGCTGAAGGCAGTCGTTCAATCGGCTGAGCCACCCAGGTGCCCTAGGGTCTGATATTATATGCCACGGTTTGCTTGATGTGGAAAAGAGGTAATACCAGGATAAGAAGGTAGTAGAAAGCAGCCAGATTTTGCACTAGGGACTATCCATTTGGGGATATACAAGTGATTCTTTTTTTTTTTTAATGGTTTATTTATTAGAGAACACATGCATGAGAAGGAGGGGGGTGAAGGGAGCAGGGAAATCCTCAAGCAGACTCCCTCCTGAGTGTGGAGCCCAACTCTGGACTTTATCCCAGGACTCTGAGATCATGTCTTGAGCCAAAATCAAGAGTCAGATGCTTAACCAATGGAGTCACCCAGGCACCCCTATACAAGTGATTCTTAATGCAAATATTACTTGGCCTACTATCTCATTCATAGCAAGTCTCTGAGGTCCTTTGTAGCAATAATTAATGTGTGCTTTATTATGAACTTTTTATTCTATTCTCAGAGAAGATCTTAACTTTCTGCCTAATAGAAAAAGATGGCCATCTCAAATTGTGCCTTGTGCTATCTTTGCCTGTCACTGGAATTTGCCACATGGGTCCGCCTGACCCAGAGAGCATTTTCACTTGATTGGAGTCTTCTTTCCAAACCCATTTTATGAGTGAATTTTGTAGATTACTCAGTGTTCCTCATTGGAGGGATTGGCCTATGAGTGATGTGGCTGGTTATTTCACAGTTTGGAATTTCAGTGTTGTGGCTCCTGCTTCCCACACTTAGAACAGACACACTGATTTTGCTGAGTATATTCCCTGCACTTGCCTGTGCTTCTGGGCAAGGACTTTTAATATTCTTTCCTGTTCCACAAACTGTGGTTTGCATGTTTTCCATCTGACTGCTTAATGGCAGGATGCCTTTCTCCACCTCATGAACAAATTGAATTTTCTGATCATAAGTTATTTACTTGGTCTTTGAAATCCTATAACTTGTCCCAGTTTTTCATACTGACTGAATAACTCCTGCAGCATGAAAGAACCCAGGCGTAGTCCCACATAATCAAACTCAAGTCAAGGACCCTTCAAATTCTGATAGCTACAGGACCTTATAAAGACCTCATTGGAGGCTTTTCTACCTTAGCAATTGTTAACTTTCTGTAATCAGAGAAAATTAAGTCTCGATAAGGCCTTGGAGTTTATCCCAAAGTGGTGTTAATGTCTGTAGCTTGTAGACTACAATATCTTGCTGTGATGTGATGTAGAGAAATTTTTGTAAGATTTATTCATTTATTTGAGAGAGGGGGAGAGAGAGAGAGAGAGAACGAACATACATGACCAGGGGGAGGGGCAGAGGGAGAGGGAGAGAGAATCTCAAGCAGACTGCATACTGAGTGCAAAGCCTGACAAGGGGCTTGATCCCAGGACCCTAAGATCATGACCTGAGTCAAAACCAAGAGTTGGAAGCCTAACTGAGTGAGCTATCCAGGCACCCCTAGAAAAATTATTTTTAAAAAGGCTAGAATACATTCACTTCCTCATCATAGCTTTACTTGAAAAGGGAAGAGGCACCTAGATCATGAAGAGCAGCAATTCCCTCGTGGATATCCTGGCATGATCTTGAGATTGTCTTTTGTTACGTTATTCCTCATTGTTGATAGCCATGAACATGGCCTTACCTCTAACCCTGGATGGTCTGCAGATACAGTAGGTAAGCAATGACACTTGGCACAGCAATGCACATTGAACACAGGAAAATTTGGTTTCATGCACCAGATGAGTTCTCCTATTAACTATAAACAGGGAATAGACATGACTATTTCACATTCTTACAATAGGTACAGGGTACTACTCCACTGGCAAATGAAATTATCCAGGAGCTCTTAAATTCCAGATGCTTGCTTTTATATTTACTTAAGCTAATGATTGAAATAAATGGACAGCCCACTTGACTTTCTGCATATAAGGAACAATTTTGTTTGCTAACATAAAGTTTCTTTTAACCGTATTGCCATTTATGTTCCTAACATGAAATTTGATCTTTCAACTCCTGTAACTTGGCTTTAAGGATTCAATCATAGTGATATTTTTTATAATTGGAGCCACTTGAAATAATGTAGTGGCTTTGGGGGTCAAACAAACCTGAGTTTAAATCCCACTGACTAGCTCTTTGACCTTAGTCAAGTTACTTCATTCTCTAAACTTGCCCTCATCTGAAAAACTTGGGCATGGAAATGTTGAGAGAATTAAATACTAAATGTATTTTAAAAATTAATATTGTGTCTGAAATATAACAGATCTAGGTATAACCAAAAAATCTTTCTATCTTTATGTCTCCCAACATTCTTTTATGACTGTATTAAGAACTCTAGCAAAACACTCAGTAAAATAAGAGTGTCTATGAAGATTGTTAATATTTTACATATTTTCTTTCAAGCAATATTTTGTCCATTGTAAATAGGATGCTAAGGTTTATATTTTTGAGAATTGTGAGTAGTACTCTTTTTTTTTTTTTAAGATTTTATTTATTTATTTGACAGAGAAAAAAACACAGCTAGAGAGGGAGCACAAGCAGGGGTAGTGAGAGAGGGAGAAGCAGGCTTCCCCTGAGCAGGGACCCCGATGCGGGGCTCAATCCCGGGTCTCCGGGATCATGACCTGAGCCAAAGGCAGACACTTAATGACTGAGCCACCCAGGCGCCCCAGTAGTACTCTTTTCTACCAGCATGACTTCTTATGCTAGATTCTTCATGGGCACAAGGGTCAGCAGGATTTCAGATTTGTTTGTTTGTTTGTTTGGGTTTTTTTTAAGGATTTCAAATTTTGATAAATCAAACGAATGATTGCTTTTAGCTCTAAACTACTCCTCTCCTTTATCATTAGGACAAGTGAAAATAAGAGGACTTTCTAATTTGCCTCTGTAGCACTTATGGGGGTCAGTTCTCTTAGTGGACTCCTTAATTTAACAGGTGTCACCCCTGTTGTCTTGTATTATCTGATTCTCTCACCTCTCGGGGCTGTTCTCTGTCCTTCTGCCCTTGGTACAGAAACTGGTAAATGCAGTTAGTTCATCATCAGCCTCCACTCCATCAACTGTGATTCAGTGGCAAACACCCTTGGCTAGCAGCTGGAAAAATTGGAGAAGTTGTTTGAGGAGTTCATTTTCTTTCTAATAAAATCATTTTGGAGCTGTCCATATGACTGAAGAGAAAACACAGATTTTCATCTTGTGAATGCTAATAGTTACTGAATATTTCTAAAGAGTGGACAAGTGAGAAATTCCTTTGTTAAATCCTCACTGTTAAAAAAAAAAAATCCTCACTGTTGTGTCTGGAGACATATGCTTGCCTCTTCTGTCTGTCCGCTGTGTGTAGAGACAAACATTAGGTGAGCCCCCTATGGAATTCACTGTGTGTAAGGCCCAGCTTCTCATGACTGCTTCAGAAACTGGGTCCTTCTGGAGTTCAGGATCCTCTGGTAAGTGTGGGCAAGTGGTCTGTGGACCCCTTCTCAGACTAATCTTTTTAAAAAGAATATGGCACATAATATGTCAAGGGAAACCAAATATATTAAAATACAGTTATCAAAGTATTTTGTTATGCTATGCACTTCTTAATGCATGAAATAACAGGTCTAATAATTACCATAATTCCAAGTAGTGATGAGCTTAATAATTGGAAATATCTAAAACAATGGTGAAATGACATGAAAATGTTCCTGCTTTTCACTGGTGACAAAGTCCTAAGTATTACTAATATTATTGTGGTTTGTTTTCTACATTTATCAATAAAGGAATGCTAAATTTCAGAGATTAGCAAAAATAAAGATGTCATTTTTTTTTCCCCATCCAAGTTTATGGATCTCCCTGAATGCGTCTTCACCAACCCCTTGGATGTTCATAGCCACAGTTTAAGAATCCAAGGGCCTTGACTCCCAGTATGTGAACCAAACTCTCTGGTTAGAGATTCTCACAGTCTGGCCTCTCTCACTGCCAAAGTTGCAAGGATTCAAGAGTCAATTCCTTGCCAGTGGTGAGAAACAAAATCTGAACATTCAAAACCAAAGCTGTACTTAAGAGAAGGGCCTTTTGTCTTTGTTGACAATGGAAGAGATTCACAGTGAAAAGATCATTGTGTACCTTGGGTGTTTGGTTAACATGCCTTTGAAGGTTCTGGAACATACCACCAGGAGAATTCATCCCCCTGCAGACTTTAATGCCACCGCATAGCAAATATTGGAAGGAAAAAGGAAGATCAGTGCATTTAGTCCATGGAAAATAAACACTTTCCCAGTTTATGTCTCCACAGCAGTGAAGTTCGTCATCCTAGGTCATGCTATAGGCAAGCTTTGAGAGAGAAGCCTGGGATGCTTGTCCAGGGCACCGTCTGGGTGTTTCCAGCATTACCTTCTGTCTGTCCTCTATCGCTATCCCTCCTCCTTCTCAGCATAGTTCCAAGTCAGCTCTGAACTAGAGTCCCAAAGGATTAAAGGCAGACTTCCTCTGTGAAACCCTCCTGAAGCCATCCGAGGGCTCTGCCACTGGGTGATGGGAGTCACACTGATGGGGACAGTCACTGCCATCTTCCACTCTCCTCTTTTCTCCCCAGGTTCTGCCAAATCCTGACAGCTCTGGAAGCCAAGAACCTTTCTTTGACTCCTGTGCAGGTCTCCATGCTGTGCACTGCTGCCAAGCCATGGAGCCAGCTCTAGGAATGTGTTTTTAATATTCATTGTTCACTCTGTCTGTTACCGATGTGTGCACTGCAATTATCGTAATTCTTTGCACATGTGTTGTTATGAAATGGGTGCCTTTCAAGCTATGCCAGGTTACTTTTTTTTTCTTTCTGAAACCCAAATATATTATTTCTACCTATGTTTCAGTTAGTTTGCTATGCTTCTTTATTTTTTTTTTTCAAAGATGAGTCCGGGCAGTGAAGAGTGGTGTGTGCATAAAGCAAGGTCCGCCTACTTTCCTTGTGGTAGAACAGTTGCTTTTGATTTAGGCTTATGTGTTTTTTACCTCACTCTCTTGTTTTCTTCTCTCCATGCACATGAGCAAGCTGACTTTCAGACATACACATCCCATGTGTGCTGCTGCTGGAGTAGCCGTCTGTACCCAGGGGAAGGCACACATGTAATGTACAAAACAGACATGCACACATGTGCATGTAAACAGCATTTGGTTGGAAGGTTTCTTGGATGTTACTGTTTTTTTCCCCCTCCTTTTAGTGGTAGAGAGGAAAAGGAAGTCTAGAAAAGTTATTTTCTTTGTTTCTTTCTTTCTTTTTAACTTTTACTAGGCTTTTTCTGGCACAGTGTAGAAAATTCTGCTGGGCACAAAAAGGATTACATGCCTTCATTAATTCAGATTGTCCTATTTTTGTTTTTAATTTTTTATCAAAGAAAAATAGCAAGTGTGAAACTAGATTTTAAAATCTGCTAACATTTTTAAGCTTCTTAGGATAATAACAAAACCTTAGTTTTTAAATTAATTAAGAGTAGCTAGTTTTGCCTTGAGAACTTACTCTTGAGATCCACAGAAGCTAAATTAAGAATAAAATAGTGGAGGTGTCCACCTGGCAAGCATCACCAGCTATCCCCACATACATCTTCCTTTCTTGAGCTATTCTCAAGCCACTTTCTGTTTTTGCTAGGAAGAGAAATCTGACCCTTGTCTGCTAAGCATTTTACTTTCATTGTTAACTATATCCATTTGTCACCATGAAACATTATTATTTTTAAAGTAGCAGGGAAGCAGGACTGCTTGCTGCATAATGGTGCTGTAACTCTTGTTGCCAAGAAGGAATCAAAGAAATGGGACAGTGGTTAATGTGGGAAATCACACCAGTAAGAAAGAAACATGCAGAGCGACAGAGACAGAGTGAGGAAAAGGAGGAAAAGAGAGAGGGAAGGGGGGTTGGGGGGAAATACTGAAAGATAAAAACGGAGACCTATGCAGAAAAGCTAAAATTTCCATGAAAAGATTTCTAAAAGGATGGTATAGCTGTTGCTAGGGAGCTGGAAGGAGAGCAGACAGATACACCATCTACTAAAGATTTTTAATATACACCTGCCTTTGTTTGCAACATCTCTCCAGTGAGGAAACTGGATAAAAAGGAGAAGAAATATGGTGAAGCTGTCTTCTTAGACACACAATTTTAAGAGCACACTCTGTAGCTGCTGTGCTGAGGGCATACCTGAGGTCAAAGGGCACAGCCTCACTCCCCAGAATTCCAGGGCCAGGATTGCACCCATCTAGCTATGGGGAATAACCCCACTCCATGTATATAATGGCTATTAGATGTATAACCCCGATATGGCAGGTTCTGCCTTCCCTTAAATGAAGAAATGTATCCAAATCAGCTGTTTGGGCTTACTGTTGCTCAGGCTGTGGGTTGAGGAAAGGAATTTGATGCTGGGGCAAACTAGCAGTTCCCCATGGTACTGTTCCCAGTGAGAAACAGAGGAAGTGGCGTGGGGGTCAGTGCTACTCCAGAATCACCTGGGCACCTGCCTGTATTAGGTAGGGTTTTCCAGAGAAAAAGAACAAATAGAATGTATATATGTATATGACAGATTTATTTTTTGTTTTAAGTGATTGGCTAATGCACTTTGGGGGGCAGGCAAGTCCAAAATCTGCAGGACAGTCTGTCAGGCTGAAAATTCTGACAGGCATCAGTGTTAACTTTGAATCCAAAGGCAGGTTGGAGGCAGGATTCCCTCCACTTCTGGAGACCTTAGCCTTTTTTCCTAAGGCCTTCAACTGGTTGGATGAGACCCATATTATGGAGGGTAGTCTGTTTTACTCAAAGTCTACTGACTTAAATGGTAATCACATCTTAAAAATATTTTCACAGCAACATCAATAGTATTTGTACCATAGCCTAGCTAGGTTGGTGCATAAAATTCACAACCATACAACTCTACATAATAACTGAGGTGGATAATGTTCATCTCTTTGCCAAACCAACATATTACAGATTCAGAGATATAAGGTAGGCATATCTCCACACTGCAGGCAGTATGATAGAATCTGGGACCTTTAGTTAGTATAGCTGTTGCTTTGTTCTAGCCTGAGAAAACTCCTTGCAGAATTAAATCTTTGAAAGGAGCCTCCTCTGAGGAGTCTATCCCCATCTTGAACTTTTTCTCTCTAATCCAGACACTGTTTACTCCATACAGCCTCTTATTCAACTCCTTCAATTGGATTCCTCAGCCCCCATCACTGGAAACTTCACCCTACCACACCCTTTGGTCTGTCCTCTATCTGCACTCTGAGAGAGTGTCTCATATTCTGGCCTGATGTTTCCTGAACTACCCCTGCTCAGTTGTGGACTCCAGAAGGGCAGAAGGAGTGAACTCTACTACTGTGAGGGAAAACAAACACAAGTGCTGCAATTCTTGTTCAGTTTCCTCAAAAGTGAAAGCGTTGGGTGACTTACCTTACAAGTAGGGTTGTCAGATTGAGAAGAAAAAAGCAATTAAATTTGAATTTTAGATAGCCAATAAATCATTTTTAGTATAAATATATCCATACTTGGGACATAAACCCTAAGAAGTTATGCATTATTGATCTGAAGTTTATGCCCAGTTACATTTGAATTTCAGATCAAGAACAAATAATTTTTTAGTAACAGTATGTCCCATGTAATATTTGGGACATACTTATACACACAAAATTATTCCTTTTTGATCTGAAATTCAAATTTAACCAGGCAGTTTGTATTTATCTGGCAATCCTGCAAGATGACTTAAAACAAAAAGAGACTCCTCCAACTCATATTTTTTCTCAGAGACAACATAGGCTGGTTTCCTATGTAGGAATATAGTTTTCCATAAGCAAGCCCGTCAGTCTTGCTCCTCTTTAACAATAGCTTCTGACCACCTCTGTTCCCAGTGCCTGCTGCCCTGGACGGGTTGGGGCCCCACTCCAGCCTTATTTCTCCTTCTAATCAGGGTATGGTGGAAGGAATATCCAATTTGTCCTGTTCAGGTTGACATGTTTTCAGAAAAGGAATCACTGACATCCCCAGTCACCCAGACTCAAGACCCCAGAACCAACCTCAATTCTCTCTTCCCTTCTGTCCTCCCTGCCAGGGCTTTATTCTCAATGTCTTTTATATCCTTTCCCTTTTCTCTCAGACGGCTGGCTTCATTAGTGTTCACAGAGGTGACAACACGAACCTCTGACTTTTTCTTCCTATACCCATAGCACCTGTCTTCTACAGTCCCTCCACCACACTCCATGTCCTAGAGTTCAATATCATTCTGAACACTTAGACACTCCCAAGGCTCAGAAGCATTCTGTTCCCAGAATGTCTGCCAAATGAAGTCCTTTATTTTGGGCTACAGCAAGTCCAGATATCAAGGCCGTATATCAAATCCCTCAAGTAATTGACTTTAACCTAGTGGTCATACACATTTTCTGAAAAAAGCCAGGGAGTAGAATTTTAGTCTTTGAGGGATTTTTAGTTTCTTTCACAATTACTCAACTCTGCTGTCATTGCATGAAAAGAGCCATAGACATCAGTGAATGGGCGTGGCTGAGTTCCAGTACAACTTTGTTTATAAAACAGGTTGAGGGCAGATTTGGCCCACAGGCTGCTGTTTGCCCATTCCTTCTCTAGCTAACAAATCAAACCTGTTTTCCAAGTCCCAGCTCAATGTTATTTTCTCTGTAATGTTCTCCCTGATCCACCCAGTTGGAAGTAACTCCTTCTTTCCTTCATGTACACAGTACTTTATGTCTTTTTATGACTATGTCCACATTCCACCTTGAACGGAGTCCATACCTTCTCTTTCTGTTGACATACTTGGCATCCCCTGCAGAGGACACTATAGTCCATTACACAGAGTAGATGTTCAGTAAGAAAGTAGTGGTAGGAAAAATATTTTTTTATGGAAAGCCATAAGAGAGTGAGTCTAGAGGAAGGACAGGGCTTGATCAACTACAGCCTTCTGCTTCTCAGCTAAGTGTGAGTTCCCCCTGAAGACTGTAGATCAACTTAAAATGCCTTTTGGGGGGCGCCTGGGTGGCTCAGTTGGTTAAGCAACTGCCTTCGGCTCAGGTCATGATCCCGGACACCCGGGATTGAGTCCTACATCAGGCTCCCTGCTCGGCGGGAAGCCTGCTTCTCCCTCTCTCACTCCCCCTGCTTGTGTTCCTCTCTGGCTGTGTTTCTCTCTGTCAAATAAATAAAATCTTAAAAAAAAAAATGCCTTTTGGAGAAGCCCAACTTCCAGGCCAGTCACTTAAATACACGGACGCCTGCTCCTCAAAAATGAATAAGCTAAGCAGTCAGTTCCCAACCAAGAAAGTTGGTATTACAAATGGATTTAGATTGAAACCATTTTCTTTTTTGAAGCACACCCAATTTCTAAAAGAAAACTTCACCTGATCTGAACTGTCAACACATTCCTCCAAAATCCGTCCCTTGAGAGAACTTTGTTACCTGCTTCAGCTCAAAATGTACATGACTCCAAAGCATTTAAACTTTTCATAGCAGGGCTAGAAACAGCCAGACCCTGTGTGCCTTGGAGAAAGGGTTTCAGAGCTGGGAAGAATGAACTGAGTAAAAGAGCAATAATATAAGCATTTTTCCAGCAAAATAACAAGGAAAGTTAAAAATTATTTTAAAGTTAGCTATCCTTGAAAATTGCAAGCAAATTTATTTCTCTAGTTCTTTGTCAATTTTTGGACTTCGAGTTGGTTTAGTGATATTACTACATACTTGATTTTGTCTCTGTAATCATTTTAGGTGCATGTCATGTCCTCTTAATTAATCTGCAGGTTTCTCAAGAGAGGATACATATTTTCTTTTCTTGCATACCTCCTAGAGCATTGTAATACCAGGACCACAGCAAATGCTCAATAAGCATGCAATATGGGATGTATTAACCTGATGAAGTCCTTGGTGAAGAGAATTAAATTGTTCAAGTTAATTTTTTAAAAAAGAATTCTTCTCTTGAAATCCTGATCCTACCTCTTTTTTTTTTTTACCACCAATTACTACATCTATTTTAAGTCCTTTGAAAATTTCATAACAATAAGAAAAATTTTGCTTACAGCTATATTTTATTAGACTTAAGTCTTCTTTGATGGCAGACACAATACACCGACACTTGGGTAGATGAAAAGCGGAACTTTTTGTTACTGGCCAAATGAGAGCTGCCAGGCAGGGCCACACAGAGGCTTATACCCAGGGGTGGGGGCAGTTTATGTGTGGCGAACAGAGTAGGGTTAACTAGGTTGAGCAAACTCCCTATGAATTAGCTGATTTGAGTAATTTCATGGGCTCCAGGACTCAGTGGCTGTTTCTAGCCATCTGGTACTTGGCCCAGGGGCAATTAGGCCTGCTGCGTAGATGCCAGCAATGTAAGAGTTCCATAAAGGAAGTCACTGGAATGTGGACTTGAGCTGCCCAAAAAGGGGAACTGACTAGTCTCTAAACCAGGCCTCGAAACTCAATCAAGACACGTTTTTTTAAAAACTATATTATGGGGTGGCCTGGGTCACTCAGTCAGTAAAGTATCTGCCTTTCACTCAGGCCATGATCCCAGGGTCCTGGGATCAAACCCGGCATTGGACTCCTTGGTCAGCAGAGAGCCTGCTTCTCTCTCTCCCTCTGTTGCTCCTTCTGCTTGTGTTCTCTCTCTCCCTCTTTCTCTCTATCAATAAATAAATAAGGAGAACCTGGGTGACTCTGTCTGTTAAGTATCTGTTTTCTGCTGAGGTCATGATCTCAGGGTCCTGGATTGAGCCCCGAGTCGGGCTCTCTGCTCAGTGGGGAGTCTGCTTCTCCCTCTCCCTCTGTGCTCTCTCCCTCCATGTTCTCTCTCTTGCTTTCCCTCAAACAAATAAATAAATAAATATATTTTTAAAGATTTTATTTATTTATTTGACAGAGAGAAACACAGCGAGAGAGGGAACACAAGCAGAGGGAGTGAGAGAGGGAGAAGCAGGCTTCCCGCCAAGCAGGAAGCCTGATGTGGGGCTCAATCCCTGGTCTCCAGGATCATGACCTGAGCCAAAAGCAGTTGCTTAACCACTGAGCCACCCAGGCGCCCCAATGAAATATATTTTTAAAGTAAATAAATAAAAATCTTAAAAAAAAAAAAACCTGTACACTGTAACATTCTCATCTGTAGTTCATAAAAGCAGGGAACTCCCTGTATTGTTCTTGTCATTGTAACCCAGTGACTAGCATGTTGAAAGCACTCACAGGGGTGCCTGGGGAGACCCGGGATCAAGTCCCACATCAGGCTCCCTGTTTGACGGGAAGCCTGCTTCTCCCTCTCTCAATCACCCTGCTTGTGTTCCCCCTCTGGCTGTGTTTCTCTCTGTCAAATAAATAAAATCTTAAAAAAAGAAAAGAAAAGAAAAGAAAAGAAAGCACTCACAGTTGAGTAAATTAAATGACTCCAGATTTTCACTTCTACAACAGGGGATAAGGGTGGGCCAATAATACTGATAGCCTAGATTCAACACTTTCATTAGGTATTGAAATTTGCACTATAGGGAAAAAGTATAGTAAATTCTACTAGTCAGGGGAAAAAAAACGATAAGGTCAGTATTGCTCTGTCAAGAGATTATACCCATAATCTGAAATGTTGTCATTTTATTAGAATGACAAACATAAATGATCAGTGTTTATTGTATGATCACATCTGAGAGCAAAATGACATTTGATGGTAAGAGAATTGGGAATGAGACAAGCAGAAACTGGCCAAAAGACAGCTAAATTGGAGTGGTTTTGCTGTGCAATAGAAGATAACAAAGCTTTGAAAACCAAGTAGCAAGGAAAGGTAGGAAATGAGACTGAGTAAGAGAAAACTCAAGAGCTCTAGAAAGAGAGAAAGTCACTGATTTTTTTTAAGATCACATGACGCTAAGAGCATTTGCAGAGGTAATCAGTCTGTTGGCAAAAAAAGAAAGGAAATACATCTAGATTTAGTGTACATAAGATAAATAGGAAAGACTGTCTTAGAACTGTAAAAAGTAAATCATTATCCCAATGAGTGCAAGAAAGCAGCCTTAAAGAGATGACATTATACCACTACAGTGTTTCTATGGGAAGTAACACAAAATGAGGGCTTCATGAAAAACTCTAGAAAACACTAGAAAACTCCAAATTAAAAAAAAATTTAAGAGCTTTCTTCACAACAGGACCAATCAAATTCTTTATTATGTTTACAAGTGTTGGGAATCTCTAAGAACAAAGTGTAGTGGGAGGGTCCCAACCACAGAACCCTCCTCTTTTCATGGAACAGCACATGTGACTCATATTCCATAGAACACTCTTGGATAAAACCCATGCTATCATGATTTCTCCCCCCTCTGTCTTATTTTCAAATAGCAAAACAAGTTATTTTATTTTGTCAGAGAACTTAAGCTACTATATTCCAGGACACATAAAAACCATTCTACCCCTAGAGAATAACTAAAAAATTCTCCTCGTGTCTAATGTAGGTATTTATGTATTTTGAGAAAATATATCTTGCAACATTTTGGGGACAGACTAAATATATATGGTAATATCAACTCTCCTCAGTGCTGAAAAATAAAAATAAAAAAGATTTGAGGCAGGATATGGTGAGCAATGAGAGAACATCACAGCAATCTTAATGTTAACAATGTTCCTTAACTGTCCCATGTTCCTGTTCATCTACTTAATTAAATGCCTAAAAGAAAAAATCAACTTAAATCCTATAAACGAAGAGCAAGCTAAAAATAACATTAGTGACTAGAATTTCAGTTTCTAGAAGTCTTTGCAAAATTTGGCAGTGACTTCGATCGAATAAGCACCTGATTAGGACATCAAATGGTATCAGATATCAGCTATCAGCATTTAGCTACTTAGCCTAACATGTCAAGCAGAGGCATAAGCTGTCATCAGCATTTCCCGGAACAGTAGACTGTGCTAGGCAGGTCTTTACCCAGCAATTTACCCAGTGATTCTGAGATAAATTCTCTCTCTCTCTCTCTCTCTCTCTCTCTCTCTAAACTTCCTTGCAAAATTTTGTGATTTTCATATCCTAATGAGGCAGTTGTTTATTGACATTTTAAATGATATAGGACATTTCATGACTTTCAAGAAACTACTGACATTATTTTAAATTCTGTTAAACACATAGCCGTGGAAACTACTCTGAAATTGCTGATGTTACAAGGAAGATGATCCAGAGGATGTTGGTGGCTTTCAGTTACACCTCCAACAATGGCTCCTTTTATTGAAATATTGATTACCTTCCATGTGCTAGGTCTTTTGTTGCCTGGCCTGCTCAGCTCTGTCATTATAACTCAATGACTAAGACAGCCTAGTCAATCAGGGAGCTTTTAATTTATTTTCAGTGGCAAAAGGAATAGACTGAAGGTCACATAGCCACAGGTATCAAGCAGGCATCCTGAGCTCATGTATTGCCATTGGCTAAATGAGCTCAAACCTAGGAAACCACACCTAGAAAATTCAGGTACGCCTATATATCAGAGAGCAAAATTACAAACAGCATTCCCAAAGGGGCAAAGAAATGAAGTTTCTTTGTTGTCCTATAACTATAGTGACCCAAAGTGGGACAATTCCAGTGTATACTTTTTGTCCCCAGTGTCTCAACTGGTCTAACATCTCCCTCAAATTTTGAGTTTTTTAAAATGAGAAATTATTAATAGCTGCACTGGAAGCTCTCTACTTTGTATTTTCAGCTTCTGATATGGTTGTCTAGTAATATAAGAGATGTATGAATAGATATTGTTTTTACTTTAACCTCCCTTTCAAAGACAGCATGTGAGGCACTTGCTGGTAAACACAGTGCCCTGGGGCGCGAGAGAGAGCTCATGAAGCTAACTCCTCCCAGTTTGGATGGTACTAGGAGATTCAAGCACTGCCTCTAGTTGGCCATTATTGGGCCCCTCAAAATGCATGAAGCCACTAGTCATCAGTTGGCAGGATCAGTAGAAATATGAGACTTCATTAGTTAGTTGGGAAACATGTACAGAAGCTGGAACCTGGGCTGTCTTGTCATAAAGCTTATAGAGAACAACATGAATATTCTTTTTTTTAAAAAATATTTTATTTATTTGACAGAGAGAAACACAGCCAGAGAGGGAACACAAGCAGGGGGAGTGAGAGAGGGAGAAGCAGGCTTCCCGCCGAGCAGGGAGTTCGATGTGGGGCTCAATTCAGGGTCTCCAGGATCATGACCTGAGCCGAAGGCAGTCGCTCAACCAACTGAGCCACCCAGGTGCCCCAATGAATGGTTTTGGTTATTACATGGTTTTGTTATTTATTATTTGGTTCATGTACATTTATCAGCAGCAATTATTATTTGATAATGCTGTTTTGCAACAAATTCAGCAGGAAAGAGCTCAAAAAACCAAAAGCACATGTTAAGCAAAAAAACTAACTTCTGAATTTTAATTTCATAACAAAATTGATGATGAATGTGGAACTCACAAAAACTGTTTATCAACATAATTTACCATCTACCATGAGGGCTAAGTGATACCACTGACCACGTGGAAACCAGAAGACACAAATCTTCTGAAGAAGTTCCAGCCTTTATCCCACGTGTTAGAAGTTAATTCAAGACTGCATCCAAAAATTACCAAGTATGTGTTTCCAGAAAGGGCATTTACATATGCATCAGTTAAGCATGACTTTTCATTGACCTTAAATGATTGTTTTTGCTCATTAACTTCACCCACTTGGGATTCCAAGTTTGCTTTTGGACCTAGAGAAAGTGAAATGATAACTGTTCATGTGTTGGCTCCATTAGCAGAGGAACTACACAAACAGTTTAGTGGGGCCAGTTTTATACCGGTGTTCTAGATAAAGAGAAAACTGGTTCCAGTAAATATTTGTTTTTCTTTATTCAATTAATGAAATCAAAATATATCTTTTGGATATTCATTCTGACATTATTGTGAATGCTATTATAGACTCAGGTAAGAAGTTCAACATTAAAGTTAAAACTTTTGTGCTATAAAAACACAAATTTTAGTGGAGTACAGTGTTGTGAGAAAAACAATATTCTTACTAAATTAAGAAACCGTGGAGAAGACACATGCTTGAAATTACATCCTAGAAAGCTGCTGCATTACACTAATCAAAATAATAACTGTTTGTCAAGATATGTAAATATTATACACAGATACAAGCACATGCATGAAGTTAAAGGAACTGAACTATAAAACTTTATGAAGAAGCTAGTGTTCACATCTTTATGGAAATAACACTTTCTTTGCTGCTTGCCATCCAGGTCTGCCCCTAATGTTTGCAGAAGCAGTGGTAAGAATAGAAATGGAAACCCACATTCTGTAACTCTAAAGATTTTTAAGTTATAAGTCAAGCTAGCAAACTGCTCAATGAAATAGGTTTGATCCTGACATCACAGATATACTTTCAGTTAAGACCTGAAAAGCCAGGTTATAATTTAGAATCCCCAGAGTCCTTGAAATCTTTGTCTGCAATTGGCAATGTGAGAGAAACACCTCCAGCCATCCTGAGCTCTTCTTCCTTCAACTCTGTCTGGCACAACAAGGGACTCATACAAACAGGTGAGGAGATACCAGATTAGGCATGGTGTCAAAGCTCTGTCATCAGCACCTCCTCTGGCCACATCAAAACAGCTGTCCCATGCCCAAATCTTAGGCCATGGAGGGCCCATACTAGTAGTGAGATCCACCTTTGAGAGGAGGTACCCAAGGAGGATGCCTGCCCATCTCTGGGAGCAGGTCTCAGCCATCTGGGCAAGGAATTCTGGGGCCTTATCCACTTGAGCATTTGTCTGAGATGGCATGTCTTCCTGGCTCCTAAAATTGGAGTTGGGCTGGAAAAGGGTCAGAACTGAACCCTATAAATTGAAGGGCTATGGGCAGCAGTCTGTCTTGCTCAGATTCAGGTCTAAAAGTAGTGCTGACTTAACTAATCTTGGATGTTGTCTCTTCATCTTGTACATGAAATTCTAATAGATTTAGTAGACATTTTTCATCTAGTCCCACCCTTCACGTGTTCTTCAAACAATAAAATTTGGGATCCTCAACATTTTCTCTCTCAATAAAATAACATATGGAGTTAACAGATTCAATGAAGACCCATTTTTTCCTTGTCACACTGGATGTCTAGATGCCATTTGGATTGGGTTTAGAAGATGGGAAAGTGTAGATGTTTCTTGGTCTGAGTCTCTTAACAGCAGAGATGTAGAAGGGAAAATGTAATCCTGAAGAGACTTGCTGTTGGACTGCAGAGCACTGCCAGTTGCCATGGTGATGACATTAGCTGGATTTGGGGTGGTTGAGGTATCTTAGGAAGTGTTACTTGAAGGTAACCAGCAGTTCTTTGATTTGAATAAATCTGCATGTGTAGGAGCAGTATCAGAATTAGCAGCCCTTGTCTGAGTCTGGCCACCATTGCTCTGCTCATGTCTGCCCAGTCAGTGTCTGTATGCAGAGCATCTCACTGTATGTGGGGTGAGTGGAGAACTGCTGGCTTGGGGCAGGCACAGCCAAGGTCAAATATGTTTGAGGCTTTAAAGAACCATTTTGAAAATTAACTTAAGTGCCTAAAAATAGTATTGAAATACACACAGGTACACACATGTGCACACATTCACACACATTCTAGCATATTATCAATGCTGAAATATTTTAACTGGTTACAGACAATGTACAATGTCGAATAGGCAATACTAACTTAGTCTGGCTGAAATAGAACTCATGATTCCTTATTAAAGATTCCATGTTTCTCCATGGAATTTCCCAGCTCATTAAATTATACCATCAACACCATCCATGAATGTGCTTAAGCAAAAGTCTAAATGTTATCTGTTATCTCTTGATTTCTCACTTTTAATTTTTTTAGAAGTTTTTTTTAAGGATTTATTTATTTGAGAGAAGAAAGAGAGAGTATGAACAGAGGAAGAAGCAGATTCCCCACTGAGCAGGGAGCCCAACATGGGGCTCAATCCCAGGACCTGAGCTGAAAGCATATGGTTAACTAACTGCCCCGATTTTTCACTTTTTAGAACCTATACATTAGCAAGTCATCCCCCCTTTTTAAAAATAATTTATTTATGTATTTGATAGAGAGAAACACAGCTAGAGAGGGAACACAAGCAAGGGGAGTGAGAGAGGGAGAAACAGGCTTCCCACTGGGCAAGGAGCCTGATGCGGGGCTCTATCCTGGGACTCCAGGATCATGACCTGAGCAGAAGGCAGATGCTTAATGACTGAGCCACCCAGAAGGCACCCTTATCCATTAGCAAGTCGTTTTGATTCAACCTCTCACTTATATCTCAGAAGCCCTCTTCTCCATTTACACCACCTTAGTCTAAACCACCAGATTTAGGCTACTAAAGAAAATGAAGTGATATGGCAAGGAGTCTAATTCCAGTTCCTAGTGGTCACTGTTCTTACTTCTTTTCTAGATATCTGAGCTAGCCTCTGAACATGAAGTCTCCATGGTCTGGCTCCTGATTAATTCTTTGACCTCATTTCAGACAAGCTCCATCCTGCCAACTATGCTGTATAGCCACACTAGATAACTTTTGGTCAATGAAACAACAAACAAACTCATTCTTGCCTTGGGGCCTTCTTGTCATTTAGACCTCACCCTAAATGTCAACTTCTCAGAGGAGCCTTCCTGACCATGCATTCTAACTTGGATCCACCCTGTCATGCTTTACTACATCTGTCTATTTTGATTGTCTGTATTATAAATATTTAGGTGTATGTGTCATTTCCTCCGAGCTAGGATAAAAGCCCCATTGACAGCAGAAGTCTTGTTTATGTTGTACATCTTTGTATCTCTACAATGGAGAACAGTACCTGCTACCTACAGGTGCCCAATAAATGTTTGTCAAATGAATTGATAAATAGAGGTTTCAGAGTAGAGTCTGATATTTTGGTTAAAGGACTATCAAAATTATTCTGCATGACTGGAATTTTTGGTATCAAATGCTATCTAAATAAATGAGTTATAGTCTGAGAGCTGAAAACTTTTTTTTAGAGACAGGAATTAATTATACGTTATTTGTAGTAGGATATAATCAAGATCCACTTTAAAAATATTGGGTGTATTATTTGTTTCATTTGTGCATCACTGAATGATTAACACCCTAATTGCATAATTGTACTGGGTAGTCCTGGAATTTATCTATTTAACTTCCCTAAAGCCTAATTCATCAATTAACCACCCTCTGCACATGACGTTCTTGGCTAGAATTTTAACAGAATCAGAATCTCTCCTGATACTCCAGTAAAGAAACTCATAATGATTCTGAGAAAAAAAATTATGCCTTATACAAGAACTCTCAGGGGCTAGACTATTTAATGCTTAATCTTTTGTGTTAATTTCATTCCTTAAAAAAGAAAATGTGGCTTAGTTTGCAATTAGAGGGCAACAGGGACTAAAGTGACAGAAACCGGGAATAGAGGCTGATTTTACATGTGTCAAGTGCCCATTGACTAGTAACTTGAAGTATTAACTGGTTCTGTGTTCTTTTCTTCTTCACTCCTCCTATGATTATAAGTCTACATTAACTCTATGAGAAATTTATCAGTTCAGAATTTGAACTGAAGCAATGGTGTGTTGGTAAATGTTCAACAAATGGCTCTCTAGAAAAAGAGCCCTGATTTGCAGTGTTTGTTGGTTTCTGTAGTGTAAATAACCCCAGGATGACAGATTTCAAGGTACCAATGAGACTTCACTTAAAGTGGACTTCACTTAAAGTGGTAGAGATGTTAATAACTAGTTTTCATGAGCTAGTATGACCTGGCTGTAGCACACCACTGAATCAGATACAAATTTTGTTTCAAATTCGTAAAGTTTGATGCACATACAAGACAGAAAACAAATGAGAGTAGATAAAATCTGGCTGTGGTCAATTTCACATTCTATACCAATGCATTAAAAAGAAATAACTGGGGCGCCTGGGTGGCTCAGTTGGTTAAGCGACTGTCTTCAGCTCAGGTCATGATCCCGGAGACCTGGAATGGAGTCCCACATCAGGCTCCCTGCTCCGCAGGAAGCCTGCTTCTCCTTCTCTCACTCCCCCTGCCTGTGTTCCCTCTGTGGCTGTGTTTCTTTCTTCTCTCTGTCAAATAAATAAAATCTTAAAAAAAAGAAAAGAAAAGAAAAGAAATAACTGTCGGGGTGCCTGGATAACTCAAACAGTTAAGTGTGCGACTCTTGATTTCGGCTCAGGTCACAATCTCAGGGTCATGAGATTGAGCCCCATGTCAAGTTCTGTGCTCCGTGAGGTCACTTGAGATTCTCTCTTTCCCTCTCCTCGGCCCCTCCCCCCACTCATGCATGCACGTGAGCACTCTCTCTAATAAAGAAATAAATATGTACATTAAATAAATGAATGAATGAATAAATAAATAAAATCTTTTTAAAAAAACTTTAAGCAGGAGAGAAAGGAAAAATTTTAGAAGTAAAATGTAGGGCACATGGCTAGCTCAGTGAACATGTCACTCTTGATCTTGTGGTTGTGAGTTTGAGCCCCATGTTCAGAATAGAGATTTCTTAAAAATAATTTTTTTTTAAAAAAAGAAAGAAGTTTGCTTTTTATTCTCCCTGGCTTTATTGAGATATAATTGACATGTTGTTTAAGGTTAAAGTGTACAACATAATTGTTTAAGGTGTTCAATGTGGCTTTGTTTGAATTTCTTGTTGATTGGTTATGATGAGCATCTTTTCATGTACCT
The DNA here is from genome assembly GCA_004023965.1 of Spilogale gracilis. NCBI lineage: Eukaryota > Metazoa > Chordata > Mammalia > Carnivora > Mephitidae > Spilogale > Spilogale gracilis. The sequence continues at coordinate 507 of PITA01011768.1, read as the reverse complement.
ATTGGCCATTTGTGTGTCTTCTTTACAAAAAGTCTGCTTGGATCCTTTGCCCATGTTTAAATTGATTTGTTTGGGTTTTTTGCTATTGAGTTATATGAACTCTTTATACATTTCAGATATTAGACCCTTCTCAGATATATATTTTGCAACTATATTTTTTTCCATTCCACAGGTTGTCTTTTCATTTTGTTGATCGTTTCTTTTTTTGTGTAGAAGTCTTTTATCTTGATGTAGTTCCTCTTTTTAATTTTTACTTTTATTGCTTGTGCTTTTGGTGTCACATCCAAAAAATTGTCAAAACTGATGGCAAAGGGAGGGTCAAGATGGCGGAAGGCCAGGTGACCGCATTTCAGGGAGTTCCCTGAAGAGAGCTGAATTCCAACAAAAAAACCACTACAAGACCACCGTGAACACCCATGAAACCAGCCTGAAATGTGATATTTCCCACTTCTGGACCGCCACGAGAGACAAAGAACATCGGCAAAAAGGTAGAAACAAATTGGAGGG
>PITA01011767.1:0-65153 GCA_004023965.1 Spilogale gracilis | reverse complement strand
GAAGGCAGAGGCTTTAACCCACTGAGCCACCCAGGCATGCTCATTGACTTTTTAAAAGAGATTTTATTTATTTATTAGGGACAGAGAGAGATTATTAGGCAGAGAGGCAGGCAGATAAAGAGGAGGAAGCAGGCTCTCTGCTGAACAGGGAGCACAATGTGGGGCTCGGTCCCAGGACCCTGAGATCATGATCTGAGCTGAAGGTAGAGGCTTAACCCTCTGAGTCACCCAGGCGCCCTCAGAACTTACTTCTAGGCCAGCTCTCATCATGGGACAATAGAGGACTTGGGAAAGCCCACCTGAGATGTTTAGCTTTATTCCATTAATGACAGGGAATCACTGAAGATTTATTAGCAAGGGAGAAATATGAAAAACAACAGTGTCTCTAGAAGACTGGTCTGAAGGCTGGTAGCCTCAGCTGGTTGTGGCTGTGGTACTGGGAAGTGGGGACGACAGCGATAGATGTGGAAAGAGGAGGCTGGTGGGCTACTGCTGTAGTCTTATCACTTAGGGGTCAGGGGAATTGGGCAGAAAAAAATGGACTCAAATTAGCCCTCATTGAGTAAATGCATATGGAGAAGTGCCTGTGTAACACAAATGTTAACTAGTTGTTATGTTGTTAGCAGCACATGCAGCCACAATTTGCAGGTCAAAGATGACCGTTTTTCACCCTGCAGGAAGGTTCTCTTTGTGCCCTTGGGAAGACCGGCTTGGACATCGTATGAGAAAAGTATCTGTGAAATAGAAAGAAGGGCCATGTTTTCAGGGCTGTACCCCCAAGCCCTCTGAAAGGGGCAACAAAGACGGGAGTCTGCTGTGCCAAAACCAAGCTCAGAACTCAGCCCCGTGAATCTTTTACACACAGAAAAGGATAGGACTGCATGAAGCTTGGACAGGACTCTGAAGTTCAAGAAAGGGAGAGGAGGCAACAAGGGTAGACCGCTTTAGAAAGCTGTGATTTGGAAGAAACCTCTTTTGTAAAATTTTGCTCCCTGTAAGGAACTTACAGGTTTCCTGTTCATTTATCAATAAGGTAGAACTGACTGATCTCTTAACTGACCACGCAATTATAAAAGTAAGTGGTAGAAATAGGAAACATAACAGTTTGCCAAAAACTCTGATGTAAGATCATGTAAGTTTTACTATGATTTAAAAATTATTGTTACTAATGCAGATCCTTGAGCAGTCAGGTCTGCAACGCTACCTCCCTGCAAGTGACCTGTGGTAAAGGAGTACAGGAGCTCTTTCTCTTGACCTTTGCAGGGCCCCTTTAGAGCACACCATTTCCCCTGCCACCTTTATGTTTGTTGGAGGACAGGCTCACATGCTGCCTTGTTGTGTAAGAGAGTGGCATAATGACCCTGTCAAAAGAGCAAATGTTACACCAGGAGGCTGGTGATAATTCTTGTCTTAGACTTTTGGCTCTCTGGGTATCTGTCATGAGGAATATCATGTTCAGGAGGATTTATTCACTAGGTATCTGTTTCTTGGGTTCATAGCAATTGAGATCCGAAGTAATCATTCAAAGTCACAGGTTTATCCAGTAGGTCCTCTGTTCTTTGACATGATTCTAGAATAAAGGTCAGGTCAAAGGCATCCAAACTGGAAAGGAGGAAGGAAAATTATCCGTTTGCAGATAATATGATCTTATATGTAGAAAGCCCTAAAGACGTCTCAAAAAAAAAAAAAGAAGAAGAAGAAGAAGAAAGAAAACAACAACAACAAAAACAAACTCACAACTGTTAGAATTAATAAATTCAGTGAAGTTGCTGGATACAAAAACAACATATACGAAAATCATTTGAATTTCTGTACACCGATAACAAACTATCTGAAAAGGAAATGAAGAAACAATTCCATTTACAATAGCACCAAAGAAAATACAATACTAGTAAATTTAATCAAGGAGGTGAAAGACTTGTATACTGAAAACTATAAAATACTGATGAAGGCAAATAAAGCATACCCAATTAAATGGAAAGATATCTCTTGGTCACAGATTGGAAGAATTAATATTGTTAAAATGTGCATACTACCCAAGCTGATCTACGGATTCAATGCAATCTTCTTTTTTTTAAAGCTTTTATTTTTAGGTTATTTCTTCACCTAACATGTGGCCCGAATGCATGACCCCAAGATCAAGAGGCTCAGGCTCTTCTCACTGAGCCAGCCAGCTGCCTCTCTTTATAAAAATCCCAAGGAAAACCTTTTTTATAGAAACAGAAAAACAATCTTAAAATTAATATGGAACCACAAAAGACCCTAAATAGCCAAAGCAATTTTGAGAAAGAAGAACAAAGCTGGAGGCATCATTGGACTTGATTTCAAACTATATTACAAAGTTAGAGTAACCAAACAGTATGATATTGGCACAAAAACAGACACACAGACCAATGGGACAGACCAATGGGACAGAATAGAGAGCCCAGAAAGAAGACCATGCATGTATGGTCAACTAATCTTTGACCAGGACACTCAGAACACACAATGAGGGAAGGACAGTGTTGGGAAAACCAGATCTCCACATGCAAAAGAATGAAGCCGGACCCTTATGTGTCACCATACACAAAAAGTAACTTGAAATGGATTAAAGAATTGAATGTAGGATCTGAAACCATGAAACTCCTAGAGGAAAACACAGGGGGAAAACTTCTTGACATTGATCTAGGCAATGCTTTTTTGGATATGACCACCAAAAGCAAAAATACACGAGAAAGACATCAAACTAAAAAACTCTGTACAGCCAGGTAAACAACTGACAGAGTGAAAAAGCAGCCTATAGAGTAGAAGAACATATTTGCAAACCATATATAAATTGTACCTCAGTAAAGCTGGGAAAAAGGGAAAAAATAATAAAGTACAAATAAAAGTTATTTTGAAAGGGTAAGGCAAGGGATCCATTAACTGTTTCAGTCTATTTTTTAAGCAACTTTCCTGAAATATGATTTATATAAAATTCTTTCATTGTTAATGTACAATGCAATAATTTTTAGTATATCTAAAGTTGTGCAACCATTACCACAATCCAGTTCTAGAGCATTTCCATCATTCCGAAAAGTTCCCTCATATCCATTTTTTAAAAAGATTTATTATTTGAGAAAGAGAGTCCGGGCAAGCGAGCATGAGTGGGGGAGGAGCAAAGGGACGGGGAGAGGAAGAGAAACCCAAGCAGAGTCCCTGCTGAGTGAGGAGCCTGATCCCATGACCCTGAGATCATAACCCAAGCCAAAATGAAGAGTTGGACATTCAACTGACTGACCTATTCAGGTGCCCCCCTTCATGGCCTTTTGCAGCTAAATCCCCACCCACATCCAGACTTAGAAAACCACAGAAATGTTTTATGTGTCTATAAATTTGCCTTTTTTTTTGGACATTTCATATAATTCAAAAGTAGTCCTTTGTGTTTAGTTTTTTTTACTTAGCATAATATTGAGTTTTTTCTAAGTTGTAACATCTACCAGTTTGCCCTTTCCTTTTCCTGATATGAGTCCCTTATGAGATATATGATTTGCAAATATTTTCTCTCAATATATGATGTGTAATGATGTCTTTTAAAGTGAAAGAGTTTTTAATTGTGATGAAACTCAGTTTTCTAATTTTTATAAGAACTCTTTGCATAACCCAAAGTCACAATTTTCTCCTGTGTTTTCCTCTGGAAGTTTATGATTATCGCATTTACTTACATTTAGGTCTGCGGGAGAGAGAGAGCATGAGCTGGGGTGGGAGGAGTGGGGGAGGGAGAGAGAGAATCCCAATCAGGCTCCACCCCCAGTGCAGAGCCCCATGGAGGGTTTGATCCCATGACCCCAAGATCATGACCGAAGTCAAAATCAAGAGTCAGATGCTCAGCTGATTGAGCCACACAGGTGCTCCCTGTGATCTATTTTGAGTTAATTTTTGTGTGTGGTATGAAGTAAGTTTCAAAGTTCAGATTTTTTACATATGGATATCCGATTGTCTCAGCACCATTTATTGAAAAGACTATTCTTTCCTTTTTTGAATTATCTTGGTACCTTTGCCAAAAATCAGTTAGCATAAATGTAGGCATTTGTTTCTGGATTCTTCATTCTGATAGATCTATACAAACTATCCTCTATATGATGGTGTGGCTGTATTGCACTGTTACTGTGGCTTCTTAGTAAGTTCTAAAATCACAGGGTGTAAGTCCTCCAACTTTGCTGATTTTTGTCAAAATTATTTTGACTGTTCTAATTCCATTGCCTTTCCATATAAATTTTAGGATCAGTTTATCAATTTCTACAAAAACCCTTCTGGGATTTTGATGGGGACTGTGTTGTATATAGATCAATATGTGGAGAATTGCAACCTTGACAATAGTGAGTCTCCCAATCCATAAATGTGAAATGTCTCATTTAATCTATCTTCCTCTTTTCAGTGTCTTATATAGCTTTTAGTACGTCTTCTTTTTATTTCTAAGTATTTTTTTAAGTTTAAATTCAATTTAGGGCACCTGGGTGGCTCAGTGGGTTAAAGCCTCTGCCTTCGGCTCAGGTCATGATCTCAGGGTCCTGGGATCGAGGCCCGCATTGGGCTCTCTGCTCAGCAGGGATCCTGCTTCCTCCCTCTCTCTCTGCCTGCCTCTCTGCCTGCCTGTGATCTCTCTCTCTCTCTGTCAAATAAATAAAATCTTTAAAAAAATAAATTCAATTTAATTACCATATAGTGTATTATTAATTTCAGGGATAGAATTCAGTTATTCATCAGTACAACACCCAGGCGCTCCTTAATGCCCATCACCCAGTTACCCCATTCCCCCGACATCCCATACAGCAACCCTTAGTTTGTTTCCTAGAGCTAAGAGTTAATGATACAATTGTGAATGGAATTGTTTTCTCATTTTTGAGTTGTTGTTTGTATATAGAAATATAATTGATTTTTGTATATTGATTTACATCTTGTGGCTGTGCTAATCTTGTTTATTGCCCTGCCTAGAATCTCTTTTACATTGTTGAATAAATATAGCAAGAGTCACATATTGATTTATCCCTGATATTAGGGAAATAATAATAATAATAATAATAGTAATTCTGTCACCATTAAGTAAAATATTTACTGTGGGTTTTGTTTTGTAAATGCTCTTTATTCCTAATTTCTGAGAGTTTTTATCATGAATGGATGTTGTATTTTACCAAATGTTTTCTCTACCTCTGTTGAGATGATCATGTAGTTTTGTCTTTTATACTATTAACAGTGCATTACACTGATAGACTCTCAGATGTTAAACCATCCTTGCATAGTAGGATAAACCCCAGTCGGTCATGATATACAGTCCTTTCCATATGTTGTTCATTTTAGTTGGTAATATTTTGTTAAGGGTTTTAGCATTTAGTTTTTTTTTTTTTAAAGATTTTATTTATTTATTAGACAGAGAGAAACACAGCCAGAGAGGGAACACAAGCAGGGGGAGTGAGCTAGCAGGGAGCCTGATGTGGGGTTCAATCCCAGGTCTCCGGGATCAAGACCTGAGCCGAAGGCAGTTGCTTAACCAACTGAGCCACCCAGGCGCTACCAGCATTTAGGTTTTTGAAAGACATTGGTTTTTGGTGTTATTTTCTTGTGATGTCTTTGTCTGGTTTTGGGGTCCTAGGATAATACTGAGTTTCTATTGACTGATTTTTTTCCTGTGGAAGAATACACTGCCCTATTTCTTTGCATGTCACATAATTTTTTGTTGAAAACTTGAAAATTTAGATATATATTGTGGTAACTGAATTCTTGTGTGTGTGTGTGTGTGTGTGTGTGTGTGTGTGGTAACTGAATTCTCTTCATTCTTCTCAACCCACAAGTTGTTGTGGCTGCTTGGTTACTTGTTAGTTTAATAGCTTACCTGAGAGAAATCTGTGAAATCTGTCTCCCGTAAAGTACATGGACACAGATATTTCTACTCAGTTTTCTTTAATTTTCTCTCTCTTCCTCTTCCTCCTCCTCCTCCTCCTCCTTCTTCTTCTTTTATTGAGAGAGAGCATGTGGGAGTGCATGAGCAGGGGTGGGTGGGGAGGGGTAGACAGAGAGGGAGAGAATCTTAAGCAGGCTCCATGTGCAGCATGGATCCCAATGTGGGGCTCAATCTCATGCCCCAGAGATCATGGCCTGAGCCAAAATTCAGAGTCAGACACTTAACTGACTGAACCACCCAGGTGCCCCTCTTTAAATTTTTTAAAATCTTGGCTTCCTAGGGGTTACCCCTGTGTCTGGATAGCCCTATGTCAGCTAATGACTGGACAGAGGTTGTGCTCAAATACCTTGAGCCAGTAAAACTTCCATCCTCTGCCGACCTGTCTGTGTGTGGGTAGGGGAACACATTCAAGCTTTAGCCATGTTTGAATCTGCCCTGATGCTTACTTTCTGCTGGGCCCTTTCATGTTTCATCTGTGCATGCTGAGAATGTGTGGGTGCATAGCTGGGTCCTCCCTGGTCTCCTCTGCACATGCCTACAGCCTCAGCCAGACAGACGCTTGCCTCAACCCCAATTCCACTCTCAAGCTAGTAGAGCTGTTGGCCTTCTCCATTCATCTGTTACCAAGAGTTACTTCCATTTCTAACACTGCTGGGCATAGGTGTTTTCCATGGCTCCGGATCCAGTGAGTCCTCTTCGACCATGGCAGAGAAAATGCCAGTGTTCCCAGCCTGCCCTAGCAGAATCTCCATGACCTTGAGGCTGGGTGGGGGAATGGGAGCAAATCGGGGCAAGAATGCCATACAGACTCACTGTTAGTGCCCCAGATTGAGAACTTTTTCAGTCATAAGTGCTTCTCAAATTTTTGCATGCCTTTGGCTTTTATCTGGAGCACCAAAATGACTGCTTGTTTGTATTACCTATCTTTATTAATTTTTTTTGTATTATCCATCTTTATAGTTGCTTTCAAGAGAGATGTTTTTCCAGCCTCTTTATTTAGTCACAGTTAAAAGTCTTAACTCCCATTTCATTATATATATATTATGTATATAATTTTTTATATTATATATAATTTATATATTATATATAATTTATATATAAATATATTATATATTTTATATATAATATGTGATATTTATATATAAATTATACATAAAGATTTTATTTATTTGTATATTTATTTGAAATATATATTTCATTATATATTTTACATATAAAATATATATTATTTATATATATATAGATTATATATATAAATAAAGATTTTATTTATTTGACAGAGAGAGAGAGAAAGAGAGAGAGGAAACACAAGCGGGGGAGTGGGAGAGGGAGAAGCAGGCTTCCTGCTGAGCAGGGAGCCTGATGTGGGGCTACATCACAGGACCCTGGGATCATGAGCTGAGCATGAAGGCAGATGCTTAATGACTAAGCCACCCAGGTGCCCTGATTTCATTATATTTTTAATGAGGGGAAAATCTAGTTTTCAAATCAAAATACTATCCATATCAATCTCTTAGTTGCAAAGTTTGGAAGCCCCTATAGCAGCAAGGAAACTGAGAATCTCAGATATCTGGGTTAAGGAAAAAGGCACAAACTAATCCAGGACATTAGTGCAGATGAACTAACATGACAAAGGGGCAAGGGCTGGATTCAGACCCAACTTTGCTCTCTGCTCTGCCTATAGCTGCATGGATAGTGGGTAAGGGTGCAGAGGGAGGGAGGCTTTAGAAGCCCAGGAAGAAACCATAGGAAAAAGATAGTTTTCTTTTTTGTTGTCATTTAAAGTCACAATGTGAATATACTGTCACTAAATATTCACAATGTGAATATACTTAACTCAGTAGTGTTAAGTATATTCACATTGTTGTGAAACAGAACTCCACAACTTTTTCATCTTGCAAGACTGAAACTCAGAACTCATTCAACAACAATTCTTCCTTCCTTCCTCAGTGTGAGATCATTTTTAGTAAATAAAAACTCATAACTTCTGTATATCAGAACTTCACAAATAAAAGGGCAAACCATAAACTGGAAGATAGGGCCCATATCCAGCAAAGTACATATGAAATGCTTTTATATGTGCCAAAAGAAAATACTCAAAGTTGACCCAAAAAATTAAAGAGACAACCTGTAAAAGAAACTGGGCCAATGAACTCATGAAACAATATTGAGCCTTATTAGTAATCAAAAAAATGTACATTAAAATGCCAGTTTTTCTTCTTAGATTCGCCAGACATTTTCAGTGATGTGCTTAGTGCCAGATGCTGCCCTCTCCATGATATGGGTAAGCTCTGACCTGCTGGTGGGAATGTAATGCAGCGCAACTGCTAGAGTTTTATTTGATGCTATATAACAAAACCTTAAAGTGTTCTTACTTTTCACCCACTAATGTCACTTTCTAAATGTATAAGTACCCAGAGAGGGAAAATAAAATAGGTTGAAGGAAATATGTCAAAATGGTGACTATCTCTGGGTAGAGGGAGACTTCAAAATCAAAATATCAAAGATTACCAGTAAAGAGTTTATATTGCTCTTAGAATCAGAAATAAAACCTTAAAAAGTTTATAAAATAGTATAAACAGCATACACAAATATCTTTTAGAATTTACATTTCCACACACTGTTCAATTAATTAATTTTACTTAGTAATTGTGATTTGGGGCTTAGGGGCTTAGCATATGTATTTATGAAAATTGGATTTTGCTCCTGTTCTAAGAGTTGTAATGCTTTGTTTTTTTAATGTCTGTTTTTAAAATAAAACTAAAACTGTGCCAAAATTTTATCTTGGAGGTTGAAGTCTGGATATTTTTTTTGCAGATAGTTAGACTTTCATATTTAGTTAAATTGAATTTTACCCTAGTTTTGATCCTTGTGGTTTTAGGAAGCTGAATTCAGTACTTTTGGGAACATGATGGATTAAATACTTCTGTAAGGTATTCTGTGAACCTAACTCCTATTTATTATTTTGAGACTCGAGGAGAAAATGAAATCTAACTTGCAAACAACATTCATATATTTGGAAAAGCCCCTCTTGGATATATGAATCCCGAGAAAATTGTATTTTAAAAATTATTTTGCAAATATTTTTTATAAAAATGTTCCTTTTAAGTAATCCCTACAGCCAACAAGGGGCTTGAACTCACAACCCTGAGATCAAGAGTCGCACGCTCCACTGACTGAACCAGCCAAGTGCTCCTTTCGCAAGTATTTTTAAACTTTATATTTTCACGAAGAATTTCATCTGCTACCTGGTATGAAAAACATCATGAGAGAACACAGTCCTATTTACACTGATATTTCTGTTGCCACTGTAGTTAAGGGATCAAAATGCCTGTTGAGTTGACCTACCTGATTGGCAATACGGGGAACTGAAGGAAGGTTGCAAGAGTTGGATTCGGGTCGTGTCCACCGAGCAAGATGCCACACACAGTGCAGAAACTGTGAGAACCCCTGGACCCTGGGAAGAGATGGACTGTTGAGAGAGAGAACCTGAGCTGATGTTCTCAGTAGTGGGGGATTCTCCCCCAAATGTTGACTGTGCCCTGAAGCTGGAGTGTTTGCCTCAGCTCCAGCTTGTCCCAAGGACCCTGGCAGAAAATCTGATCTCACCCAACATGTGATTGGTACCCAGCCTCTGCCAAGAATGTGCTCTGCTGGAAAGGGCATTCATCACTCCTACCATTAGACACCAACATTTGAGGGCCTTCTCTGCCAGGAGGGATAAAATGAGCAGATAAACTCCTCACGTACCAATTCAAGCCCAATTTATGGGAGCGAAAAGCAGCTTGAGAACCTAATGAATTGGCTTTAAATATTCAGATTAGTTGGGAACTGACCAGATCTGGTCCCCAGCAAGCCTAGAGTAGCTGAGGAACTGTGAGGCGCCCATTCATTTGAGAAGCCAAGAAAATAACAAAGCCCCAAAGGCCTTTGGGAGAAGCAATTAAAAGACATCTGGTAAAAAATACATTTCCAACCCTGCTCTGTGGATGGACAATCCCCTTACAAAGGGAGGGTTTTGTTTTTCCTCCTCTAGCTTCAGAAAAAGAGATAACTCATACATATTTTCTTATATGCCTTATCACTTTGCCTGGAATGATGCTACACATCATTAGGTCTTCATTTTTAATCACAAACTCAGGTATTTTTCTTTTTTTAAATATTTTATTTATTTGTCAGAGAGAAACACAGCCAGAGAGGGAACACAAGCAGGAGGAGTGAGAGAGGGAGAAGCAGGCTTCCTGCCTAGCAGGGAGCCCGATGTGGGACTTGATCCCTGGTCTCCAGGATCATGACCTGAGCCAAAGGCAGTCGCTTAACCAACTGAGCCACCCAGGCGTCCCTACAAACTCAGGTATTTTTCAATGCTATTAAAGGGGCACAAATATATGCCCTCCTTTTTCTCTTCAGCACCTTAAACCTTCTATCTCCTCCTTTGAATAATCACAGAAAATTCAGAACAGTGTCCTGGCCTCACTGAGTTTAGTCCCAACGTCTGTTTCTGAATGTCTTCTATTCCTGCTCCCCAAACCTAAGATTAAAACAGAAATTCTATGGTTACAGGTTAATGAGATGAACAACAAATTATATATAGCCAAATCTACTATATAATATAGATAAATATAAATTTCCTATTTTAATCCTCTGCTCCTTAAATTTATTTTACTAGAAGAATGCTAGGCTACTGAGGGAGTCCATCTTTCAGACTGTCAGGAACAAAAGCAAGTTTCATAATGAGTGTCAGCTAAGAACTCCCAGCAACAATTCTCTCTTGACCATATACGTCTGGCTACTACACTGGGATGTTGGTCCCCTTTGTCTTTATCCTATCCTGTTGCTTGCTGATAACTTTTATTTATTTTTTATCATGACACCTTCCTCTTATCTGCTCTCTTAACTTAATGCTCTCTCCTATTACTTGGAAAGAGTCTCTATGAAGAGGACCCAGCTTTAAATAAAACCAGCCAATGCCTGCTGTCACCAAGGGGTGGTAACTTCTGCATGTGGTTGAATTTCATAGATGTGTTCCCAAAGAGACAGTCATTATTTTAGAGTCTCTCGGCTTTCAACATCTTTCTTCTCACATGAAGATAAACCTAAGAAGCAGAGCACATCAACCGGACACTTCTTGATATTTAATGATTTTTAGATGATGACTTTTCATCTTGTGAAAAATCTCATTCCACCTAGGGGTAGTGATGTACACACTGAGCTACGTAAGAACAATCTGCTTTTGAGGATTATACTGCCCGGTACCGAGTGAATATATCCAGTTATGTCCCTTTCAAAGTCACCCACTCAGAGCTGCTAATTTTAGCCGTCTCTGTAAGTGTCCTAAGAAGTTTCTTTCCAAGCTGTCTGTTTCCAGGTGTGGCACCCACTTTTCCAGAGAGGCAAAGTAGTTACAGAAGAACACTTTTGGATTTTTTATCTTCTGTCTTGGATTTGGACAAAATTCAATAAAAGAAATGGCCGTGTGACAAATTCTACTTTGGTATGTATCATGAATAATTCTTGACAGTTAGGCGGATTTGTGGTAGTTCTTCCTCTCTTCTTACTGTAGTCAAAATAGGAAGAGAGAGAATGTGAGCGTGTGTGTGTGCACGCGCGCGCGCATGCACGCATGCATGTGTGTGTGTGTGTGAGAGAGAGAAAGACAGAGAGACAGACTGAGAGAGGAAGGGAGGGAGGTGTGCGGGGGGGGGGGGGGGGGGGGGGGGGGGGGGGGGGGGGGAGGACCACGACAGGAGGAGGGAAGAGGGTGGATCCCTCCTTATTGTGGCTTCTGCGTTTCTCAGAGAACTTCAGAGAACAACTGTGATGCCAGTTGTATACGAACAACATAATGCCTCTTCTTTTCATCCCCCCTCTTCTACCTCTTCTACCCCCTCCACGGGCTTCCTATGTGTACTTCAAATGCCTGGTATTCTTGGTATGAAAACTGCCACTGTGAATTCGGCCTCACAGACTTTATCAGACAGCAAGATTCTGCTTTTCTAAGAGGCAAGCCTGCAGAGGGACGCTCAGTGTCCCTGAGCCTCGGGGACAGCTCGTCTGCGTTTTGTCAGCTCACTGGAGCTGTGTCTCACCAGGCCCCTCTGCCAGGGCCTCCCTGGTGGCGGCGTCAACAAGTGTCACACCTCCTGCTGAAACAGCCCTCAAGTTTCATCACAGTGATGCTAAAAAATATTCTCCAGCTTCAGCAGTGACCTAGTTCATTCAAGGACAGGGAAAAAATGTCTTCTTCCAGAAGTTCCCTGGGCACGGCATTTTCTCTCTTAGGAAACTAGGAGCTTTTCTGGAAACAGACTTAACTGTGCGTAGACCCAAAAGTGGAAAAGATCCTGAACTGTGTAACTCCTCTGAGTCCCCAGTCTCAGGGGCAGGGACAGCCAATCAGTTCCTTCGGCACAGCTGAGCCAGACCTCCTATTACATCTCTTGGACAAAAGGTACTGAAAAGTAAGTATCTAAACTTTGGTTTTTACATAAAGAATGGCTACGTTTTAAATATGTAGTGGTCTGTGTTTTCTGCAATAAGGAACAAAGCCGATGGTTTCCTTATGAAATGGAACAGGAGGGACCAAGGAGGGGCTGCTTGGCATATCTGGCTATCTAGCGTTTTCAAGTGGCCAAATTATCATTTGTCATTTAGGTCCATTCAGACCCTTTTTTGGAAATGATTATTTTTCATGTCTGTTTATTTTGGCCTGGAAGCAATTAAAATAGACTCTTGCATATCAGGGCTATCGCAACACTTAGAGAAAACAAACATATGGGGTGACTCGAAGGAGTGATCTGCAAAGGCTTTCCAAAATAACATGAAAAACTGAATTATCCAGGTAACTCAGGCCCCAGGTCCTTTTGCCTGAAATATTTGAGGATCTTAGTCAAGTTATTGCTTGGATTATATGAATGATTGAAAATCCCCACTTTCTGGGTGGACTCAGAAAGACACCCGGAATGCAAATTGCTGAAAAGCTACCAGGCATTTCAAAATGGCTGATGCAGACATTCATTGAGTCATTAAATAGATTTGCTTCCTCTCCTTTCCCTTTTTTTTAAATTGAAGAACACTTAAGTGACATCTACTGTCTTGATGAATTTTATTTTGTTTTATTTTTTTAAATTTTATTTATTTTTGTGAGACAGAGTGAGAGAGAGAGAGCACAAGTGTGGGAAGGGGCAGAGGGAGAAGAAGACTGCCGGCTGAGCAGGGAGTCTGGTGTGGGACTCGATTTCAGGACCCTGGGATCATGACCTGAGCCAAAGGCAGACACTTAACAGGCTGAGCCACCCAGGTGCCCTCTTGATAAATTTTAAAGTGTACAATACAGTATTGTTAAGTATAGGCATGACCTTGTACTCCAGTTGTTAAACAGATGCTTTAAAAATCTAATGCAAAAAGTCAATCAACAAATCCATGGATACAATGGCACTGCTGTCATATTGCATTTTGATGAACACATCTCGACTTAAAAACCACTGATTGAGGGTGTCAGTTACAGACATCTGGCAATCATTTAAAAATAGATAAAAGCAGGGCACCTGGGTGGCTCAGTGGTTAAGCCTCTGCCTTCGGCTCAGGTCATGATCCTGGAGATCCGGGATCGAGCCCCACATCAGGCTCCCTGCTCAGCAAGAAGCCTGCTTCTCCCTCTCTCACTCCCCCTGCTTGTGTTCCCTCTCTAGCTGTGTTTCTCGCTGTCAAATAAATAAAATATAAAAAATATATATATATAAAAGCAAGAACAGCATTTAGAGCTGTTTCTGCTCTAATATTTCCCTTCTCCAACCTTTCCTTTAGTAAAGGTATCCATCATTTTTTGAAGCTTAAGTAACCAGGAATGGTGAGAGACTTTTTTTTTTTTTTTTTTACAGCATACCAGCTAAGGGTAAATTGAATGAGCTGCTTTGCTGTGAGGTTTCTGAACCAAAATCCAGGATGTGGGGAGTAACCTGAATCAACAAAATGAGAAATCCTGTATTAACAGGCACTGATGGTCAATAAGCATGTTCAGATCTTGGAAATCAAGATTTAAAACAAATCTGGTGCTAAATTACACTTATTTTTTGAAGTTTTTGCAAAATAGTCACAATTTGGGGCAGAATTTTAGGTCTGGTGGAATTCCCACTTTTGTCACCTGCAAAAATTGTTCCCCAACCCCCACCCCCATCTAATTCGTTTTTAAGTGCCTCGTGCACACCTACATGTAGATACGGGCCTATGCAAGGAGGAAGCAGTGGGTGTTCTAATTTGGGTGGAGATGCAGAGAAGCAGGGCGTGCAGAGTAAAGTCCAGGCTCTAGAGTCAGATTTCCAATCAAATCCTCATTCTAGCACAGTTTTCCAGCTTGTCTGAACTTCTCATCTATAAAATGATAGCAACATCCACTCTGACAGGAACGATGGGGACATGAGTGAATGTACCTAAGGCATCTGTCACATGTTACCTTCTCCCCAAAGACCAGTTCTTCTTGGTTAATAAAAAAAAAAAAACCTCTCTCTCTCTCTCTCTCTTTTTTTTTTTTTTTTGCCAAAACTTCCAAATGCTTTCATAACACAAACTATGAAAGTAGTGGAAACAACACATTTTTTTACATTGGTGGCAATTGATTAAACAAAAATAACATAGGAAATTAGATTTTTCGAGGAATCTTCTGTACTTGAAAATTGTGTTTGAGAGCAAAACAAAAAAGGATATTTGTGAATGGATCTGTGATAAGTAAGAAAAACTATTTTTTGTTTGAAAATGGTTGATGGTATATTTATTAGTAAAAGGAGAGGTAGCAATTTCTTTTTTTTTTTATTGTTACTTAAATTTTTTTTCCCAGTGTTTCAAGATTCATTCCCCATTCCCCACACCCAGTGCTCCATGTAATAGGTGCCCTCAGTACCCACCACCAGGCTCTCCTATCCCCCCACCCCCCTCCCTCCAGAAAGGTAGCACTTTCTTAATGTCATCTGCTCTGATACTTTTTAGTATACGTGAGTACCATATTTAAATATGAGTTCTCATAATTCATAGGAATGGGGGGTAAAGTTAAATCTATGCATACAAGGTGACATCTCTGTGATTATTATGAAAATTAAGGCACAAGTCCAGTCTTTCCTCAAAGATTCTAGCCGTGCCTTTCTCTGATCCCTTTTTCCTTGCACAGAGCCATAGTGGATTGGGGGCATGTGAGACTCTGAAATGGGCTGGCCTGAGGGGCTGAGTGGAGTCAGTAAGTGGGTGGTATTTCAGGAGCCATGAAATTTCAAGGCCAGTGATGGAAATGGGTAATGAACAGGATGCTTCCTTATTCTGGAGTGAGTCAGGCACAGAGGGATGGAGCAGACAACGGTTACAAGCAGGCCTCATGGGACCGCTCCAAGAACGCCATCCGCGTCTTTATTATTGCCCTGTCTTTACTGAACTTTGCCACAGCTTCTACTCAGGGACAACAGAGTAACTTGATAAATTCTTTGCTTGAACTACTGACAGATCCACAAGGAGCACTGTTATTCTGGGTTTAATTCTGCCAAAAAGGAAATCTAGAAATTCAGAAACGTAAAGAAACATGGGAAGGAGTAAGCATGTTGTCTTAGGGTTGGCAAAAAGGAAAGAATAAATGCCCAAACTCCATGAGAGTTAAGGACCCACAACTCACCTCCATGTTCACTTCAGTTCTGCTCTTGGATAACCAGGCTCATTTGTTCCTCTGCCAGTAGCTTAAGATTTTCCTCTAGTTCAGTGATTCTCAAACTATAAACTACAACAGAATCCAGAGAGCTTGTTAAAACACAGGCTACTAGGTCCCATATGCCCAGACTTTCTGGTTCTGAAGGTCCCAAGAATTTGAATTTCTGGCAAGTCCCAAGGTGATGCTGATGGCGTGGGCCAGGGACCACACCTGAGAACCATTGCTTTAGCTGTTTCTTTGGCCTGTAGTTCCTGAGGAAAACCTATTCTTTTCACTCACTAAGGCCCAGCCACAATATGCAAGAGCTGGGATGAATACAAAAGATAAACCCAAGAGTTGTCTTGCAGGCAGTCTTGTAGTGGAGTGTGTCTGTGGGGGATACTGAGTGTTGGGCGGGCACACTGAGATGAGTGGTCCACCAATTGGGAGGGGCCTGTTTTTTTGTTTTGTTTTGTTTTGTTTTTCCAGCTGAGGGTCTTGGGGGAGGCTACAAGGACAGGCTAGCACTTGAGCTGGGGTTTGAAAACTGGTGGGAATGAAAATAAGAACCTGATATAATGTGGTCTTTCTGTGTAAACAACAAAACGCAAAATAAAACACAAAGGGCAGAAAGAGACAGGAGGCAAATGCAAAGGGAGATCAGAAATTCATGTGGTTATGTTAGGTGACCCCAGAACTTTCTGGGACAAGCATTCTTTGATTAAGCTGTCTAATCTTAAATCCTTCACTTCTGCCGGTAGCTTGGCAGAGGCATGGCTGACAAAGAGATGTGGAATGGAGGGCCAGCGGTAGGAATTTCAGGCACCATGGGCCAGAGAGCGGAAGGTATGGACGCTTCGATATGCTCTCGAGAAGGAACAAACAAAAATCATCTCAGACTAGTCGAAACAACAGCAACAACAGGAATGGACTGCTTACACAACTGAAAAGTTCAGGGGTTTGGTCAGGACCCTGGTTCTGGTTGTCTGCATTTCTGGAGACTGCTCTTCTCTGTGCTTTGGTTTCAACTTCGGGCTGGCTTTTCGCAGTCTCAAAACGGTACCCTCCCTCGGGCTCCGCGCACGTTCTTCCTAGTGTTTACAGGACACAGTGAAACACCTAAGCTTTGCGCTGATTGGATCACCCCTGAACCACTTTCTGGGGAGAGTCGCGTGATGATTGGCTTAGAATTAGGCTAATAAACCAATCACTGAGCAAGAGTACTTAACCAATTTGGACCAATCAGGGCCCACGAAACAGGAAGGGTGAGGTCCTGCACGGGGACCTACTTGAGTGATGTGAGAGGCATGGGGGAATACCGATGGGACGAGGGCAATGTCCAGTCTAGGAGGTTTGGGATATATTCTAAAGTCAGACCATCCCTTTCCTTAACCTTGAGGTTAGTTGTGCGCAGCGTGGACATTTTACAGGTTAAGATGGGCCTGCTTTGGGCGCCTGGGTGGCTCAGTGGGTTAAGGGTTCGGCTCAGGTCATAATCTCAGGGTCCCGGGATCGAGGCCGCATCAGGCTCTCTGGTCAGTGGGGAGCCTGCTTCCTCCTCTCTGCATACTTGTGCACTCGCGCTCTCTCTGTGTGTCAAATAAAAAAATAAAATAATCTTAAAAAAAAAAAAAAAAAGATAAGCCTGCTTTAAACTCCAGCCCAAACAAATGAATCTCCCACAGAAGTGTCCTGTGTTTGAATTCCATGAACTCAGGGATACAGTGCTACTCCTGTGCTGCCCTTGGGGGCTATGATGCTCCTATCTCTAAGGCACACTTTACTAAAAACAATTCGATAATGAATGATAAAAATAATTCTTCAGAAAACAAGGCAAGTGGAGGCAAAAACACAAAGTTTTCTCCTGAGACCGTCTGACTCGCTGAGGGAAGGAGGGTGGATGAAGGTGGAGGTGATGCTGGCCTTCCCCACAGCTCCCCTTCCCCGACCCAGGCAGGAAGGGGAAAGAAGGGAAGATAAGCTCCCCTTTCTGCAGAGGCCTGAAATTGCACACCTCTTGGTGCAATTTAACACAGACATTCTCTCCAAAGAGGGACAGAGGGAGCCTAAGAGAAAGCAGAGGACAGAGGAGGAGGGACCAGAGAGAGGGTTTCTTCACAACACAGTGAGGATTCTGAGGACGCCTTCCTGGATGGGACACGGCCTTCAGCCCACCATGTTCAACCTCAAACCAAAGTGATGTTAACCAGTTAATCCAGGACAGTTTGGTCTCATTAGCAACACTGTCATGCTCTGTGTGTTGAGAGCATCAAGGTCTCTCCTTTCTACCTTGTCTTTACTCTGAGAGAGGACAAAGATTAGCCCAGCAGAGGAATATATCCTCTGAACACAGTGAGTTGAAAATCAGAATCAAGAATCATGCACTCTGCCACTAACGAGATGTGACCTTGGAAAAGTCACTCGAGTTGCCTGTCTCAGGGAATTTTTCAATTGTAAAATCAAAGAGGACTAAACTTTCTCACATGTTTCACTTAACCTGGAGCTCTTTTTTAGCCCTCAAAGAACTGGAAACTGTCCTAGATTTTATTTTATTATTTAATTTTATTTAAAAAATTTTTTAAAAAGATTTTATTTGACAGAGAAACACAGCTAGAGAGGGAACACAAGCTGGGGGGAGTGAGAGAGGGAGAAGCAGGCTTCCTGCTGACCAAGGAGCCTGATGCGGGGCTCAAACCCAGGACTCCGGGATCATGACCTGAACTGAAGGCAGATGCTTAACGACTGAGCCACACAGGCACCCTGGAAACTCTCCTAGATTTTAAATAGCAGAGGAGAGGAGGACCACTGGACAGACTCTATTCTACCTTAAAAAAACAAAAACAAAAACAAAACTTTGAGCAACTTCTGAATGCAGAGCAAGTGGCAGCTAGAGCTCAGTGATCCACACAGATATGCGCCAGGCATACTGTAGGCACACAGAGTTGCTCGCTATTAATATTTAAGAGTTAAATTGTGTTTATTAGGTAATGTGTATAAATTTAAATTCTCAAAAGGATCTGCAGAGACCATCACTGTCTTTAACAAGCTCCCCATCCACCTTTCCTTGGATACCTACCTGGGCCCTCCTCCTGGTGGCAACCACGTTACCGGCTTCTTGTCTGTTTTTAGAATCCTTATATATATAAATAAACATATGAGAATATTCTTCTGTTTTTGCCTCTACGAGTGATAGCATACTCTACACTCCCTTCTATATTTTATTTTACTGAACAATGTACCTTGGAGATTATTTAATATCAATGCATACAGAAATGCCTTATTCATTTTTAATGGCCATCGTTGTTAAAAATAGAAAATTCCATTCAATGGATAAACTGTAACCGTACTCCTACCGGTGGACATTTTGGTCGCTTGCAATCTTTTGCTATCACAAGTAAGGCTGCAACGAACGCAGTATGTGCCTATGGAATATTTGTCTCCTTCTTGCTTCTATTTTAAGAGTTGACTTTATTGAGGTATCTATTGCATATTGTATAATTCACCTTTTCCTTTTTTTCTCACTCACCCTATACTGCTATAATTCACCTTTTCTAAGGGTTCAATTTGATGATTCTTTTGTAAATTTATCTGGTTGTACAACCATCACCATTGATCAGTTTTAGAACATTTCATCATCCCCAAAATATTCCTCATGCACATTTATTATTATTATTGAGGAAGTAGGCTCCACACCCAACACGGGGCCCAAACTCATGACTGTGAGATCAAGACCTGAACAGAGATCAGATGCTGGATGCTTAACTGACTGGGCCACCTGGGTGCCTCCATGCACATTTATTACTCAGTGTTTTCCCCACTGCCTCCATCTCCAGCAATCATGAATCTACTTTTGGTTTCCATAGCTTCTTTTTGATATCGCATATAAATGGGACCTTACAATATGTGGTCTCTTGGGTCGGGCTTCTTTCACTGGAATGTTTTTGAGGTTCATCCATATTGTTCCGTGTATGCAAGTCTGCTCCTGTTTATTGTTCCACAGTGTTCTATGGCTTTACCCTCTTTGTCTGTCTGTTTGCCAGTTGGACATTTAGGTTATTTCCAATTTTAGGTTATTATGAATAATCCTGTTCAGAACATTTGCGTGCAGGTTTTTGGGTGGATATATGTTTTCATTTTTCTTGGGTAGACACCCAGGAATGGAATTTCCGAGTCTTTTGTTTAATTCCTGTTTTACTTTTTCAGGAACTACCAAACTGTTTTGCAGAGTGTCTCTCCTATTTTACATTCTCACCAGCCATGCCTGATGATTTTCTCCACATCCTTGCCCACATTTGGCTGCCTTTCATATTATAACCATTCCAGTGGTTGTCTCACTCATTATGGTTTTAATTTGAATTTCCCCAATGACTAATGATATTGAGCATCTTTTCATGGGCTTCTTTTCTTGCCTCTATTTTGCACACACAACCCTAAAATCACACCTAAGAAAGAAGACAGTGCTGAGCTCCAACAAACCTTTGAACTCCTATCCCAACCCTGTCACTGGCAGGCAGGGAGGAATTCAGTTTGTTACATCAACACTTTTAAAGTTACCTTAAGCTTTTGGGGTGCCTGGGTGGCTCAGTTGGTTAAGCGACTGCCTTCGGCTCAGGTCATGATCCTGGAGACCCGGGATTGAGCCCCACATCGGGCTCCCTGCTCGGCAGGAAGCCTGCTTCTCCCTCTCTCACTCCCCCTGCTTGTGTTTCCTCTCTGGCTGTGTTTCTCTCTGTCAAATAAATAAAATCTTAAAAAAAATTTTTTTTAAAGTTACCTTAAGCTTTCAAGCCATTATCTGTGAAACGGGCAAGAATACCTACCTCGGTAGTTTTGCTGTGAGGATTAAATGTGATCATGTCCTTGAAGCATCCAGCTTGGGGGCTGGCACATAGAAGAGACCCAAGACACGTTCATTGTCTCTCTCCCCGCCTGGTTTGCCTCCTCCCCACCCACCTCCCCAAATTCCCAGAACCCATCTCTGGGGAACATGGAATAGTAGGTGTAATTACTCAGAGGCACAGGCAGGAACCCAGTGGCCACTGGATTAGGTAATCAGAACTAATCCCTGCTGTCCCCAGTGAGAAAGCACTCTGACAGCTGGCTTTCCTGCTGCTTCCGAGGTCCTGGTTCCCTTTTATCTGCATGTGGGCTGAGATTGCTTCCCTGACCCTGTCAACTGACAAGCCGCTTTCCTGCTGACGACAGCCAGGCCACCGGCTCTCACAGCGGGGCAGATTAGCCAAAAGAAAACTTGGCGACAGTCGAGGGCTCTGAATATTCAAAGAATTCTCCTATAGCTTTTCATCTATTCTCTAATTAAAGAGGAAGATATTTAAATAATCTTACTGATCTTAAACCCAAAGCTCCTGAGAGCAACTAGCACTTATAGAGTTCTTACTCTACCATTTCGAAGAGCTTTATATGTCCTCACGCCATTTTCCTAACAACGAAATGAAGTCGATACTGTGATTATCTTAGTTTTACAGATGAAGAACATCAACAGAGCAATGGTGAGCCAGAGCTAAGATTTGAAGGGGTAGAGCTAAGATTTGAACTTAGGAATCTGGCCTTTCGTCACCACATCCTTCTACTATTCTTTAAAGAGCCCTGTCTATTGTGGAGTATCTATCAAAATAGAATATGTAAATGCTCTCTTATTCGGCAATTTCATTTCGTGGTATTTAGTATAGAGAACTGCCCAAGGAAGCATGTAGCAGGATGGGTTTGGGGTTTTTGTTTTATTGGGGTTTTTTTGAGACACATTTTTTATTTTTTATTTTATTTTTTTTAAAGATTTTATTTATTTGACAGAGAAACACAGTGAGAGAGGGAACACAAGCAGGGGGAGTGAGAAAGGGAGAAGCAGGCTTCCCGCCCAGCAGGGAGCCCGATGTGGGACTCCATCTGGGGTCTCCGAGATCATGACCTGAGCCGAAGGCAGTCGTCCAACCAACTGAGCCATCCAGACGCCCCGAGACAGATTTTTAAAAAAATATTTTATTTATTTATTTGACAGATAGAGAGATCACAAGTAGGCAGAGAGGCAGGCAGAGAGAGAGAGGAGGAAACAGGCTGCCTGCTGAGCAGAGAGCCCGTCGAGGGCCTCGATCCCAGGACCCTGAGATCATGACCTGAGCTGACGGCAAAGGCTTTAACCCTCTGAGCCACCCAGGTGCCCGAGACACATTTTTTAAGTGTAAAAGTCTCCAGCCTGCCTCTCTGTCATCAATACAGGGACACAGATCCAGCCTGGCATTGCTGTGCTACGCAATACTGACATCATGAGCAGTGTTTGAAAAATAATGCAGCACTCTATGGATTGGATTAACATTGGAAGACTGTCAACGCTTATTACTAAGTAAGATAAGCCAACTGCCTGGGAAGTATACACAATTAAATGCCATGCGTGCAGCAAAATTATATATGTATATTTAGATGACTATACACGTATGTGGGTAGAAATTATATAGATATATTTGTGTATACATATATAAATAGAATATAAATATTATATAAATATATATGTTTAGATGATGATATACATTCACAGATAGAAAAATGCCTGGAAGTCTAGCAAACCCTTCCTTTTGAGAAGGTACTGAGATGGAGGGATAGGGCATGTGGGAGACTTTGGCTTTCTATGTATTTTTACAAATACAAACGTATGCATTTAAAATCTGTACAATTAAAAGTAAACCAAGTTTTTTTCAAAAAGGAAGCGCTTTGGGGCACCTGGGTGGCTCAGTCCGTTAACGTCTGCCTTCGCCTCAGGTTATGATCCTGAGGTCCTGGGATCGAGCCCCACCTCGGGCTCTCTGCTCAGTGGAGAGCCTGCTTCTCTCTCTTCCTCTGCTGCTCCCCCTGCTTGTGCTCTCTCTCTCTATCAAACACGTAATAAATAAAATATTAAAGAAAATATTAAAAAAGAAAATACTAAAATAAAAATTTAATAAATAAAATACCAAAAACAAATAAAATATTAAAATAAATTAATTACACATTAAATAAAATATTAGTAATAGAATATTATTATATATAATAAATAAATATTAAATAAAAAATTTTAAAAAAGGAAACAGCTTGTTCTGGACCCCACAGCTAAAAATAAAAAAACCAAAAAGAATCCCCCCAAATAAAATAAAATCATGCAAATCTTGTGTTCCTTCCAGGTAGCATGTTACCTCTCCAACATATCTGTGAACGCCGCCACAGCCCCCTCCGCTCCCATCAGCAGGTCAGTATTGGTTGTCCACCTCTAGCTGGGAATGATAAATCTGTCTTCAAGGGTTCTAACCTTCAGAGAAGCCACGAAACATGAACCACAGCCTGACTTAACTGTCCTCTCTCACTTATAGTCAGCAAGGCGCTGGTGACCGAACCGTCTCTGTGAGTCAAATAGCCCGTTGGTCAGTGTTGTAACCTGTGGGACTTCACTGTCAGGAGGCAGTCACCTGGGGAGGAGTCGGATATGACACACAGGTTCCCAGCATCACCCCAACTCTTCTTGGCAGTTTGATCTGTCCTTTCTTCCCTTTCTTCCGTAGCAGTGGACCTGGGCATGGGAAGGGGAGGAGCCATGTCTTGAAATTACTATTACAGGTGAATGTTCCACAAGGAGAGGTTTTTAGACATTAATTGGTATATCACTTAAAAAAATTATTGTGGTAACCCACAGAGGGAAAGGAAATTGATGAAACCAAGTGACGTCTTTCCCTAAAGCCTACTGATTATCACCTCAGAAACCAATTATGTAGCAGATTCTCCCTAGGCCATTTACATAAGGATTATTCTAATCCCTAGAACATTAGCATTATCTCCTTTTACAGATGAAGATCTTGGACCAGGTAAGTGGCAGAGCTAGATGTAGATTTGTCCCTGACAAGTGACAAAGCCTGGGATTGGTCCTCAGTCCTATGGATGCTTCCTGATCAGGAGAGTTTTCCGGACTCTCGAGCCCTTCCCCTGCTATGCTCCCAGTCCTCTGAGTAAGCGTCCTAGGGTCTGAGTAAGCGTCCTAGGAACGTAGAGAGCCAGGGGAGTCACACTTCTGCCCTCACAGCTGCTCCCAAGAAGTGTTGCAGAATGGTATAAAAAGGACTGAATACTGACAGGTGCTACAACACGGACGAACCTTGGAAGCTTCGGTACTAAGAGAAAGAAGCCAGTCACAAAGGATCACGTAGTGTTCGGTTTGATTTACCTGAAATGTCCAGAATAGGCAAATCCACAGAGACAGAGAGTAGATTAGTGGTTGCTTGGGGGTGTGTGTGACTGTTTGGGTGGAGGGATGGGAAGATGAGGACTTGAAAGCTAAGGAGTGGGGGACTCGTTTTGGGGAAATGAGAATGTTCTAAAATTGATTGTGGTGATGGTCACACAACTGTGAATATATTGAAAGCCACTGAACTGTATACTGGAAACGACTGAATTATATGGCATGTGAATTACATCTCATTAAAGCTGTTAAAAAAAAGAGTGTCGCAGAATTCTCAGCCTTGCTGCCAGTCAGATGAGTTTTCAACTGAAGCCATGGTTGTTTTTTTTTTCAATAATTAGTGTGAACATTTACTGAACACTTACTTTTGTGTCAGGTGCTGTACTAAGTGTATTACAGGCAATAACTCATTTGCTCTTTATGACAACCTATGATATATAGACCATTTTACAGATGAGAAAGCTGAGACACAGAGGGGCTTTGACACACTTATTGACAATGCTAGTAAGGCATGCAGCTGGGGTGGGAACCTAGGGTATCTGGCTCTGGAGTTCTTAACCACTAGTGCTATGTTCCCGCTCAAAAACAATGAATGGACGTGTTGGAGCTAGAACTTCTGACTCTTACTCCACTGCCTTTCTTGGGTAGTAAAACCTACCTATGTGCCATGTCCAATCAATATACTAACTAGGGACACAAGATATATAAATTGCATGCTTCTCATCTTTGGGAAATTCACCAGACCAGCAATACATAGACCAAATATCTTTATTTGGAGGAAGATTCTAAATCTGACTCTCTATGCCTCTTTCCCTTGCCTGTCTTTCTTCCTCTTTCTTTCTTTCTTTCTTTCTTTCTTTCTTTCTTTCTTTCTTTCTTTCTTCCTTCCTTCCTTCCTTCCCTTTCTTCCCTTTCTTTCTTTCCTTCTTTCTTCCTCTTTTTCTTTCTTTCTCTCTCTCTTTCCTCCTTCCTTCATCCCTTTCTCTTTCTTTCTTTCTTTCTTTCTTTCTTTCTTTCTTTCTTTCTTTCTTTCCTTCCTTCCTTCCTTCCTTCTTTCTTCCTCTTTTTCTTTTTCTTTCTCTCTCTCTCTTTCCTCCTTCCTTCTTCCCTCCCTCCCTCTTTCTTTCTTTCTTTCTTTCTTTCTTTCTTTCTTTCTTTCTTTCTTTCTTTCTTTCATTCTCTCTCCCTTTTTTATTTCTTTCTCCCTCCCTCTTCTTTCTTTGTTTCCTTTTCTTCTCTCTTTCTCATCCCTTCCCTTGCCTTGCTGTCCCTTCCCTTCTTTTTCTTTTCTCTTTCTTTTCTTCTATCTCTCTCTGAAGTTATACTTTTATTTGCCAACGCTTGCTCTATATTTTATACTGAGTTAAAACAGTAGAACTTGCACCTTCAGTTGTGAAATACCATAAAAAATTTGAAATTGGACTTGGGTTGCATTCTTACTGCCTTAGCCCACATTTAGCCCCAACATTGTTTGTTCAATAATACTGAGAAATACCGACTTTCATCTCAAGTCAGACCCACAGCTCAAGCTTCCATCCCTGCTCAAACCTCTGAAATGGATGAGCAAACACACTGGCATTCACCGAAAAACTGCTGCTTTCTGCGCATGTTTGTGAGGGTGGGGGTGGGGGGAGCAGCATTTCTTCAGCAGTGAAAGGACAGCATGTCGCCGTTCATTTTCTGGGTTCTCTGAGTACTGTGGGACCCGCGCTCATTCTGGCTTAGTCGTCTGTTCATACAGTAATTCAGCCACACTCACCGCGTCTTCTCTAAATATCATTGTTGCACAAGGTGGCCTCCATGACAGTTGTCCTTTGGTCTTACTTGTTTTTGAGACTTCTTTCAACCTAGTTGAGAGCAGTTTTTCCATTAGACATTTCTGTGGCTGCTAAGTAAATAATAATGCATGTCGAATCTGGCCTTTTTATACCGATTGGAACCATCAACCACCAAATGTACTTATCGCATAATCCGGAGTGGAGGTAGCTATTTGCTATCTTGCAGATGGAGTTTCTTTCTGTTCTGTGCAACTCAATTACCTCTAGATTGAGAGGGGCTTGTGATGCTTTTAAATATAACCCCTGTTAACCACGACTCCATGGGATCCAGTCTCTGCATGGCTGAATTTAAAATACCCTATAACCAAAACCCACTGGAAATGCAATCCGAGTCTTTATTAAAGAGTGTTGAGAGGATCCAACTAACAACCAGAGAGCAAAACTTTTTACAATCCTCCCTTCTATCTCTCTGGCTCAGTCTCCCCCAACCTAGCAGATCCCCACAGCTCGTCAGGCTTCTCTCCCTGCCCTTGTGCTCTGTTCCAAACCCACATTGTCTTCCTTTTTGATGCTTAACATACTACTTCTTCAGCTTTCCAGCTCTTTCTCCTCATTATGTACATTAGCTGAACCTCGGGTCAAAGCACGAAGTTGCTTACTGCACAGGAAGAAAGAAAAGGAAAGAGAAAAGGAAGGATGTGTATTCTCCTAAATTAATTATGTTTACCCTGATATTCAGAAAGCTTGGGTGTTTCAGTTTGGGAATTTTTTTTGTTTTCAAGGAATAAACATTTCTAAACAGAACACCTGGAGATTAAGGAAATGCTGTGGGAACATTAGAAGCTGCAGGGGAGGCCTCAAGGGGAAGAAAGAGCTGGGGGACATTCATAAGCAGAATGTCCCTGGGGCTGTGTATACCAGGCAGGGCTGGCCTCGGGATCCCATGATGTGAGCTGCACACACGGATCCCCACGCCCAGAAGGGCCCCAGCACCCAGTTTAATGCTCTATTGTTGCCATCTCAAATAGCTTAATCATTTTTGAACACGGAACCCCTCATTTTCATCTTGAACCAGACCTCGCAAATTAGAACCAATTCCTAAATTGTGGTTTGTTTTTTTTTCCTAAACGGTTAAGAAACTGGTCCACCCATACGGAGAGAGGTTTCCCCTCCTATGATACAGTTGTAACCAATAAGATCCAGTCTCCACCATCCAGAGCTCGGCTTGCTCCTGCTTTAGGAGCGTCAGCACCCCTAGAATCACCATGTGCAGGTCTGAGTGCCCCTTTCCTGTCCATGCTAAATGTATCCTACTGTGATGTGGGCTTTCCTTTTCCTTAGTTTTGTAGCATATGCGACTTGCTTACCAAGGTAAGGAGATAGCGTGAAATGTTATTTATAAGTGTGGGGCTCCCCAAAGTATGCTTTTGGCGGATTGCTGCTGGCATTGTACCCAGAGGCAAGGGTCCTCTGGGATTGGACAGGTCCGCCTTCGGAGGGTGGTGTGAGTTGTGCACTGCACAGCTCTGGGGGCGCCTTGTATGCTAACAGTGTCAGTCGGCACCACCACGAAGGGGGCGCCCCAGGGCAGCAGCCGCTTAAGCTGTGTGATCTTGAGCAACTTGTCACATCTCTCTGAGCCTCAGTTTCCTCATCTGGAAGATACAGGCAATAACTCATTTGCTCTTTATGACAACGTACAGGAGGTGTTAATCACCATTTAGGGAATTTAAAAGAGATGAAATGAAATAACACACCTGGTGACTAATCAAGTGTTAAATGCCTTCTTGTATCGATGAGTCCATGCTTGCTCAAAAATGCTAGCCAGCGGAGCAGTGCTTTCCCAAGTTCAAAGTACCTCCCTTCTGCAGATTCAGCTGCATTTCATCAACTACTCTTTTTTGGAGGCAACGTGGCTATGTTCTTTTTGAGTCCAGTGAAAAGACTTTGAGGCCAGAAGGAAAGAGAAAGGCTTAGGCAATTCTCTCTCAGTCTGGGCTCCGGCTGCCTTGCACTCCACGAGGATTCATTCCCTCCCCAGGGAAACTGGCAACGTCTGTGGACATTTTCCACGGTCACGACTTGGGGGAGGGGTGCTAGTGGCATCTGCTGGGGAAGCCGGTGCTGCTAATAAGCACGTGACACTGCACAGGCCAGCCCCCACAGTGAAGCATCTGGGCCTGAGAAAGCCTGCCCACCAGCCTGAGTGCCGAGGCCCAGCTTTGTCCAAGCCAGGGAGCAGCGCTGGGCTCCTTCTCTCCTGGAGAGCCACGGGGAAGGTCAGAGGGGTCTTGCAACCGCTGGTGTGATGTCAGGGATTTTTGTTTTTCAGATTCACGTGGCATGAAAGGATGACAGACTCCGGAGGGCCCCAGAGGCGCACACTTTGTTTTCTATCTACGTTGCTTTCCCAGAAAATTCCTGAGAAGTCAGACGCCGTGCTTCGCTGCATAATATCTGGTAACTGTCAGCAGCGAATTACCCTCTGAAATCTCCCTGTGGACCAGGGTTTTAGGATCACAAAGAGGGCATTATTTTTTTTTTTTTTAAGATTTTATTTATTTGACAGAGAGAAACACAGCCAGAGAGGGAACACAAACAGGGGGAGTGAGAGAGGGAGAAGCAGGCTTCCTGCCGAGCAGGGAGCCCGATGTGGGGCTCGATCCCGGGACCCTGGGATCATGACCTGAGCCGAAGGCAGTCGCTTAACCAACTGAGCCACCCAGGCGCCCCAAGAGGGCATTATTAAAACATCATTTGTGGGAAGGACCTGGGAAGTTTGGTCTGAGTGGCCAGCTGAACAACTAAATCCTCTATGATGATTTTTTTTTTTTTCTGGAGGATTTCTTTGAGTAACTTCCTGGACACATTTTTGTGATCTTTTTCACTTCACATTGTGGTTCTTGGTTAGGCGACTCCCATACCGGTTATTTTTTTCAAATAATACACTGTTCATTTCCTGTGTACATGGGAATGGCATGAATAACTTTGCTTCAGATGACTTACTGAATTCTTCCATCGCCCTTCCCTTGATATCCCCGCACTGGCTCAATGCACCTCTGGCTGCGTGCCTTCTTCAGGTGGCCTGGTCAGCAGGACACAGGCCAGGACCAAGGCAAAGTGTGCCCAATGGAGGAAAAGCAGGGAATTGGAACTCTCCCTGGACTGGAGAGCGCATAACCCAGACCCAACCCCAAATAGGTACCCCCTGTTGTACGAAGGATTTATTATTAAAAGAAAATAGCAGAAGCAGAATAATAGAATAGCAAAGTGGTCTCTTGTACCTTGTGGGTTGTTTTCCTTCTTGGATTATGTCTCTACCTTCAGAGACATAGAGGCACCAGTGGTCTTTCCTGAGGGTTCACAGAAAACTCTTCTCCCCTGAGATCCCTTTTTCTAGAGAAGAAGAAAAAAAGAGCCAACTTCTGAAATGGCCAGGCTTCCTTAGCCAAAGTCGTGATAAAATCTCATCTCTGGGCTGGGTGCTGGGATACACAACTGTGCGCTCAGGCTCTTCTATGGGACTGGAGCCAAGCCCACTGCCCCCCCTCCCCCCCCCCCTTCTTGATTTGTCCACAGCCTTTCATAGGACGGACAGGCACAAGTCCACCACTGAGCCTTCACATGCGGGCCCCTGTGGCTGCTCAGGAAGCGCCATTCTTTGGACATACCCTGAACTTGGCCATCAGTCCCCACACACGTTAGCCAGATGCTTGTGAAACATTCTGGAGGTTGCTCTTACTATGTGACCTGCAGGCAGGCTTAAAAAACAAGGGCAGAATTTTCGGGTGAAGTTTCCAGCAAGTGGAGGGAGAAAAGAGAACACCCACAAGGTATAAGATACCACTTCCCTGTGCAAGTCTCATTTCTGTCCAATTATTCAGATCTATACTGCACAAAAGGAAAAAACCAGTCAGCCATTAAGAAACTGGGGGCATCAACCAGCCCTGATCAGTCGGAATAAAAAAAATGGGAGTCCAAGTGATTAGAATGAGTTTCCCAGGCCCAGCTGCATGCATACTTTAATACCTTCTCTCTCTCTCTCTCTCTCTCTCTCTCTCTCTCTCTCTCTCTCAAAGATTTTATTTGTCAGAGAGAGAGACAGCACACAAAGAGGGAGAGCATCAGGCAGAGCGAGAAGCAGGATCCCCACTGTGTCTTGATGTGGTACTCGATCCCAGGACCCTGGGATCATGACCTGAACAGAAGGCAGATGCTTAACCAGCTGAGCCACCCAGGCGCCCTATATATCTTCTTTTAAAAAAAAGGCAATTATACACAAAAAAGGAGCTCTTAGATGGTTCCTAAAGAGGAACCTAATAAAACTGACTGAAAGGGGGGACACGAGGGTGATAAAATGAATTATGACCAGCAACATCCTTGATGGTTTTTCAAGGAAGCTCATTTTTGGTAGTTTAGTTATTTGCCTGGAAGGGACTCAGTCAAGCCACCGGTAAGGAAGAATTCCTCGTTCCGGGGACTGATTAGGCCCCTACCTAAATGGGTCGGGGGCAAGGAGTAACAAGCACGGAGCAGATTCCCGGTGTTAGCACAGAGGTAGCCCAGCTGGGAGACTCCCGATCAGACAAGACACAGAGAGGGAGGCAGGGGCTCTGAGCACACTCAGGTCCTGTCCAGGGTACAGGTCTCAGAAGCACATGGAGTTCTTCTCTTCGTGGTCTCTGAGGATGGTCCCCAAATATCCTATGATAAATCCGACAGAAACACAAGAAGGATGGATCTAGAAAGTGTCTTGTTTCCCAATACTGGGCTTTCCTCCTATACATATGACATATTTTGATATGTTTTCAGTGATACCGAGGCTAGGGGCATAGTTTCTTGGGACACACTGGAAACCTTCCTTCCCCTGTCACAAGGGGTGGAAAATCCCAAGAGTGAATGGAATTCCTGGGGGTTTCACCAGATGAGTCCATTAAAACATCACAAGGGATGAGCTCCTTCTGAGGGAGAAGGCGTAGGGCAGTTCCTGTGACGACCTCACTCCATATGCACAGTCCCGGCCCGGGAGACGTGCCCCCCGGGACTCCTCCATGCTCAGGAGACCTCATCTGCTCCTCCACTTCGTTCTTCCCTCTTCTGTGCTATAGCAGATGCTCGACTCTGAGCACCGCTGAAGTATAATTTTCCAAAGGGCAAGGGACTTCCAGGCAAATACGAAACCAACATTTCAATTTCAATTTGCTCAATTCTTTGAGCAAAGAGGGAACTGCCCAGTAGGAAGTCCTGGTCAGAGGACATTTGAGGAATTAGGTATTTATAGGCAATTTAATAAAAGAATGCTAGGAAAAGATTGCTGAGTTAGGTAAAACCCTGTGTGATGCCCTGTAGGGCAATAAGCCATGACTTAACAGAGTTACTTTTTTCTGCCAGGCAGAGATTATTTACATCTCCATTGGCTAAAAATCAACCAGTTTACATGTAACTTCACTAAATCTGAGAATTTTAATCAGTAGTTGCTTATTGAATGATGCATTTGAATCAAGGGAAGGGAGATTTTCCAGCTCCCCAACCGACATACTTTAATCATGCTCACCCATTCTCGTTCATAGCTTTATGATTTTCTTTCCCCAAAATACTTAATGTAATAAGAATATTCTTATTTCTTCATTGTCAGGTCAGCCCAAGCCAGAGGTAACTTGGTACAAGAATGGCCAAGCCATCGAGGAGTGTGGCATTGTTTCCAGCTACGAATTCTTCCAAAATCAGTATATTCACATGTTACACCTCTACCAGTGAGTCATTGTGCCTCTGTGGACCATTTGCAAAGGTCCCTGCATTCTGTCATGGGCTGGGGGCTATCAGGGAAGGCCAAGAGATTGGCTCCTGTTTGCTTTTGTGTCTAGAGTTAGGCACCTGCCAAGGCACCCAGCTGAGCTCCTGCTGGGTAACTGTTCCCACGCCTCTAAGCTGCTGCCCTTGATGGAATTCCAGCTTTATCTAGAATTGTATTTAAGGTGTCTGGCCTTTTTCATTCATTAAATGATCTTTTCATTTAATCTTACTCTCTCTGGCAAATCAAGAAATTCAGCCGGGTTTAGGCACTGTGTCCAACCTTTCTTGTGTAACAACAGAAGGAAGGTGGCATGGCTGGCCATCATCCCACAGAGCACTGGCTGGAAACCAGGCCTTCTGGCTTTATTTTAGGAAGTGATCTGGTCCGGTACAGTGGTTTCTGTTCTTTTCCATTTCCCCAGGAATTATTCGTTTGGATGAAATCAGGAAGTTCCACATGGGAAGTAGAGAAAATGAGAAAGGCTTTGGTTAAAGCTGGGGGGACAGTCTGTGGTATTGGGCCCCAGCGCTACCAAACTGGTCATGCTGTCCCTTACAGGGACTCTGAGGAGCCTGAGGTCTGCAGAGTGTGGTACGAAAGTGACCGGTAGGCATGCACATGTGTTGATAGCCTTGGATCTGAGAATAACAAAGTTTAAGACGTGGGTTTGAATTCTGGCTCTGCTATTTTCTGGCCGTGTGACTGTAGCCAGGCATCAAAACTCTCCAAAATGGAATTTCTTTCTCTGCAAAATAAAAATGTTGCCGAGAGAGTTAAATGATTTTATGCTTGTGAAGGTCTTGCTTATGTAGTGGTTGTTCAATAAACACTAGCTTTCTTATCTTCCTACTCACTTTTCTGTATCAAAGTATGATCAGACATCATTTTATCATGGTTGAAAAGCTTGACTCAACTGAATTATAGAATATCTAACCTGATATTCAAGGTATTCATTTATTCATCTACTATTTGATCCTTTAAAAAAAGGTTTTATTTATTTATTTATTAGAGAGACAGCGAGTGCAGGGAAGGGCAGAGGAAGAGGCAGAGAATCTCAAGCAGAGATCTCAGTGCAGAGAGAGACTTTGCACGGAACATGGAGCCTGATGCGCAGCTTGATCTTATGACCCTGAGATAGAGACCTGAGTCAAAACCAAGAGTCAGATGCTTAACCGACTGAGCCACCCAGGTGCCCCCATCCATTTAATTCTTGAAACAATATTCATCAAGCAACTATTTTATGGCAAGACATGTCACATAATGCTAGGGATAGAAAGGAACAACATAAATGTTGTCCTGCCCTCATGAAACCTCAAGTCCAGTACAGAAGACCAGTAGTAAACAAATCACGTGCCATTTCCCCCCTTGCTCCCCAATATACTGGGAGCCAGGCCAGGTGTCACTTGCTGCCCCCCATCTATGGAGGAGACTTTCCTGCTTCTTCAGCTCAATTTTGCCAAGGCCTCCCCCTCCTCCCCTTCATCCTGTTCAACTCAGAATTCTTCTCTATGGTTCACAGTAATTCTAGCTACCATGACTCTGTCCAGCCTCAGACATCTCTTTTCTTTTGCACAGGCCCCCCCTTTGGTGCTTATATATTGCTTTAGATTGACAGATAGTTCAGTAGACTCTGGGCCTCCTAGGGGGCAGGAAACTTCTCTGTTTCATACTAATGGGCTTAGTACAGTGCAACATAAATATTTACTAAGAGGATGGGTGGGTGGATGTTTTATCTGTACCACAAATATATGTGATGTTAATTTAGATCAGCATCGGCAAACTTTCTCTATAAAGGGCCAGGGAGTAAATATTTTAGGCTTTGGAGGCCAAATGGCCTCTGTCACAGCTACTCAACTCCACCATCATAGAGTAAAAGCAGCCATAGACTATATATATATTTTAAGCATGGTTGTGTTCCAATAAAACTTGATTTACAGAAACAGGGAGGGGGCCAGATTTGATATATGGGCTCTAGTCTGTC
Source organism: Spilogale gracilis (assembly GCA_004023965.1). Taxonomy (NCBI): domain Eukaryota; kingdom Metazoa; phylum Chordata; class Mammalia; order Carnivora; family Mephitidae; genus Spilogale; species Spilogale gracilis. The sequence continues at coordinate 31,804 of PITA01011767.1, read as the reverse complement.
AATCACTGGTATAGATATAAGATCCTTGAGTATCTACATACTGTACTTCTTTGTGTTGTTTTCCACTCTTGCCTTTGCCCCTCTGAGCACTCAATCCGTATTTCTTGATTAATTTTAGTCTCACACTAAGCTAAAATATTATACTCACTTTTTAGCCAGAAGAGAGACTTAATGAGTGAGTATACTTTTGCTGATGGAATGCCATTTAAGAATTGAGGTTTGTTATTTATGTTATTTGCTATTTATACAGGACCAGAAATGAGGCAAAACCAGTGTTTGTGGGGTATGGGAGCTAAGGGATGGAGGAATGAGAAGGCCATGATGAAGCCCAGGGGCAGGTGGCAGGTTAAAATGGGAAGAGAAATTTATGAAGAGAACTTGAGCTGCAGACAGGGCATGGAGTCCTCATTCTCATCCCAGAAGTCCAGCAGGACACTGGTTTACAGTAAGAACTAAAGACTCGAGATGACCGAATGTACTCTTTAAAGCCAGACTCCTGTTTTGCTATTTTGAAAAGTAGCCCACTTACTGGGAAAAGTATTCAGTCATGGTGCAAGGAGTATTGGTGGGGCAATATGATAATAGATGTGGTTGCATTTTTCTGCTCAGTAGTCAATGTGCTGGGTACTAATGGTCTTTTGAAAGTTCTGACTTTTTATGCCCGTAAAGTTCTGAACCATAGCTGCCCATAAGCATCTCCCAGGGAAATTTTAAAACTCCCTAATGCTTAGCCTTCACCCTTGACTAATTCAGTCTGGAACCCAGGTGACTCCAATGTAACTGCCCAAGGTGAAAAATTCATATGTATGTATGTATGTATGTATGTATGTATGTATGTATGTAATCTCTACAGCCAAGGTGGGGCTTGAACTCACAACCCCAAGATTGAGAGTTACATGCTTTCCCAACTGAACCAGCCAGATGTCCCCAAGTTGAAAAATTCTTTACATTCAGAAATATTCACTTGCCAAGTAGTTTGACTTCTACCAATGGTTAGGCAAATGAATGGTATTTTGCACCAATGCCTTTCAAAGCTTAAATACTGATAGTTCATTATAATATTGGTCTCAAATTTTCTTGCCATCATCAGATCACAGTAAACCACTAGATTAACTCATAATTCCCCCAAAGAAAAGTACTTTTTTTTTTAATCTCCCTGAGTTTAGTCTTTGGGTCATTACATCTTCACCCTCAGATGTTCAAAAGTTCCTGTTCCTCTCTTTCCCAGGGTGTTGGGTTTTTTGTTTTTGTTTTTGTTTTTGTTGTTGTTGTTGTTGTTGTTGTTGTTGTTTGATAGACCAGGTCTGCAGTTCTGCTCTGGGTTCAAGAGCTTATTAGTTGACCATCTTATCTTCCCTCTTTCCTCATTTGGCACAGTCCTTCTCCCTCCTCCCTGGGTCCTCCTCCTCATACCCCTCTCGTCTTGTCACATCACATACCTCGGACAAGTGAGACAACTCAGAGGAGGTTGATCAGTACTGTTGGGACCTTTGCATACCACAGGTCAAGTGTGCTTGGCAGGCAGAGGAGTGGAAAGCCAGGAGAGCATTCCAAGAGTGAGTAACATCAGTAATAGCACGGTCTGCACTGTAGTATGAAAACATTTTTTTTTTTTCAGAAGATGTAGAGGTTAGGGGGAGGGAAGGAAAATGCAACTAGATCTTTTCTACCTCATAGAAAGCAAGTTGCAAAGAGGGCGTGCACAAACGAGGAATTGTGGTCTCTTCTGAACATGATGTAAAGAAAGGCAGCTAAACAAGAGATAAAAATCTGTCCAGGAACACACATCGAGAGAGAGATACTCCTCTTCTCAGCAAGGAGGACTCTTAGTGGTCATGATTGTGTCCTGCTGTGCTGAGCACCCATTACAAGACAGGCAGGAGGGAGTGGGATGGCAGGGAGGGTGACTGGGCCCCCCCAAAAGCCTGGAGCAGAGGGAGATCTGAGATTGCTCCTCCCGCCCCTCGTCAGCTCAGCCCCGGCCCTTACAGAGGACCTGGTGGGGACCATGGAGGCCAGCACAGTCGCCACAAGCCAGTCTGCTTATGATGTGCACAGGTCGAATAGTGTCTCCCCACCCCCAAAAATCATGTTCACTTGGAACATCAGACTGTGACTTTATTTGGAAAGACATTTTCAGCTATAGTTGTTTAAATGAAGGTGAGATCGTGGTGGGTTAATATGGGTTTTAATTCAATAACTGGTGTTTTCATAAAAAGGAAAAAACAGACATAGAGGACATAGCCATGTGAAGACAGGCAGAGACCACAGGGATTCAGCTACAAGTCAGGAAGTGCTGAGGACTGCCCCCTACCACCAGAAGCTATGAAGGGGTAAGGGAAGATTCCTCCCTAGAGCCTTCAGTGGGAGCACGGTCTTGACAACACCTTGATTTGGGACCTCTAGCCTCCAGAACCGTGAAAGAATACATTTTTGTTGTTTCCTTGCTACCCTCTTTGTAGTCATGTGTTACGGCCGCTCTAGGAAACGAATACATGGTGTATCTGAACGTTCTAGAAAAAAATAGTGCTGCCATTTGACTACCTTGACTTAGGGATGACTGGCTTATCTGATAATGTAGTACTAGTTCCCCAAATACCAGCTGGGCTCATCTGGACCACCTGGGAGGCCTCTATAGGTCAGGGGACGAGGAATATTTTGCCGATCATGCCTCAAAACTGTACATTGATTCCTCAAGACTTTGAAGGAAAAATCAATATGAAGCCTGTCTCGTTCATTTGTGCTTTTGCTCTCAGGAGACATTTGGCCATGTCTGGAGAGAGTTTTGATTGTCAGGGCTGGAAAGGGCTGCTCGTGGGATCCAGTAAGGAGCGGCTAAGGGTGCTGCTAGACATTGGGCAAACCCCCACAACAAAGAACTATCCAGTCTTCACTGTCAGTAGTGTTGAGGCTGTGAAGCTATGTGATAAGCCACCACAAAACAGACTGCCTTGAAACAGCAGTGGCTTATTATCTCTCATAGTTCAGTGGGCTGGCTGTGCTTCTGCTGGGTTGGCCTGGCTCACTCAATGCTCCCTCTGACCTCTTGATTTAGTTGGAGGATTGTTTGGGCTGAAAGGTCCAAGATGGCTTCACCACCAGGTCTGGTTGTTGATGCTGGTTGTCGGCTGGGCCATCTCAGCTCCCCTCCACCTGGACTCCTAACCTCCAGTAGGCTAGAACCTCTTGAGCTCCACTGTAATGCCAATCCCAACACATCCCCTGGTTAAAGCAAGACATCAGACCCGATTTCAACAGAAGGAACTTAGTGACTTGCGAAGTCACTTTGCAATAGAGCGTCTGTAAGTGGATGGGAGGAGTTCCTGGCAAACTGTGTAATCTACTACTCCCCCACCCATGGAACACGTACCTAAGTAATCTTTTTAAATCACTACTTGCAAGCCTATTTATCCTGCTTGAAAACAACTTCCTAGTCTCCTTTTATTTTTGCCTATAGAATAATTGTCTTCATTATGAATCCATTTATTTATTCTGCAAGCATTAAGAGTACTTTGTCGGTTCTCATCATAGCCCAAGATAGGAGGATGCAGGGTGGTAAGAAAATGTCTTGCCCCAGTCTTCTGTGATCTCACAGTCCAGCGGAGGAAGCAGACACATAAGCAGACAATCAGCACAATGAGCTGGGATATTTCCTCCTGATACCAACCAGTTCTGACACCAGCTGAGTGTTCTACAATCCCATTCAGTCCTGACCCCAAATATTCAGAGGGAGCATCTGACTCCATTGGTTTAAGACCTCACTCCCTCAAGATTGCCCCCCACCCCCGCTTCAGACACCAGACTGCCCACATTTCTGTCTGACTGGCTACAAAGTCGGGGGGTTCGCACAATCTCCTTTCCCTTCTTCAGGTTCCATAGTTTGCCGGAACAACTTAGAACTCATGTGAAAACATGTGACTGACGATTATCGTTTTGTTATAAAGGGTAAAATTCGGGGACAACTGAATGGAATCGCTACAAAGGGCAGGGTGTGAGATCAGGGCTGCAGCACCTGGGGACCTCTCTGGCTAGGCCAGTCTCCCAGCACCTTGATACACTCACCAACCTGGACCCTTTCCAAACCCGGTCCTTTAGGGGTTTTTATGGGCCTTCCATTATGTAGGTATAACAGCATCACTGGCCTTTGGTGATTTACACAGTTTCAGCTCCTCTCCCTCCCCAGAGGCCAGGGGGTAGGGCTGGCAATTCTAATCCTGTAGTCATGCCTCTGGTCTTTCTGGGTCCAGAGTCCCTGCTGAAGCTACAGAGGGTTCCCAGACACCAGTCATCTCATTACCATGCAAAAGACATCACTCCAGAGATGCCAAGGGTGTTAGGAGCCATGTGCCAGGAATCTAGACAGTGAATATTCATTTTACTTATTTATTTATCTACCTATTTATTTATTTATTTTTATTTGGCAGAGAGAAACACAGCCAGAGGGGGAACACAAGCAGGGGAAGTGGGAGAGGGAGAAGCAGGCTTCCCGCCGAACAGGGAGCCCAATGCCGGGCTCAATCCTGGGACCCTGGGATAATGACCCAAGCCGAAAGCAGATGCTTAATGACAGAGCCACCCAGGTGCCCCTGAATATTCATTTTTATTATGCCACACCAAGCACATGCTAAGATTGAGAGGACGATGAAAGCATCCTGGAAGACCAGGGTGAAGGCAGTGGAGTCAGCCTCGCCCCGGGTGTGGGTGGGTGAGGGGCCAGTGTAGATGCACCGGGAAATTTTCTTTGAGGTTCCCCAGTATGAAGCACTGAAGGGCCTCGAGAAGGTGAATGGGAGGGAGGGGAGGACCATGAGTCCCCTGGGATGAGAAAAGCCTGAGCAAAGGCAGGAGGTCACTGCCTCCTGGGGTGACCGGGGTGCGATCAGTCTCTGGCTGGGGTACGGGCAGGGCCTGGCAGGTGAGCAGCCTGCAGGTGAGAACAGCCTGGACCCAGAACCATGTGTCCTAGCTAAGTGGTTTGCACCCTTATCCTGAAAACGCTGCCCAGACTAAGAAGGAGTTTGGGACAGCAGAGGATCATGGGACCACTTGCATTTTTTTTAATTTTTTTAAAAAATTTTATTTTTATTTACTTGAGAGATAAGTGAGCAAGAGAGAGAATGAGAAGGGAGAAGGTCAGAGGGAGAAGCAGACTCCCTGCGGAGCAGGGAGCCCGATGTGGGACTCGATCCCGGGACTCCAGGATCATGACCTGAGCTGAAGGCAGTGGCTTAACTAACTGAGCCACCCAGGCACCCCACCATTTGCATTTTTAAAAAACCTCCCTCTGACTGGGATGCCTGGGCTCAATCAGTTAAGCATCTGACCCTTGATTTCAGCTCAGGTCATGATCTCAGGGTTGTGGGATTGAGCCTCACCTCAGCTATTTGTTGGAAGGTTGGCTGCTAGGGGCAGGGACTGGGATTTCTGTTTTCTCTGATCCCCACAGTCTCATCTATTTGTAAATGATGACAGAATTATCCAGGTCCTTCCTCAAAGTCCATACTTTTGCTGTTGCCGTACTCTGCCACTTATTAGCTGCGTGGCCTGAAGCAAGTCAATTAACTTCTCTGTGCTTTGGTTTCTTCATAAAATTATTTTTTTGAGATTATTCATGCAACATGGTCAGCAAAGCATGCATTAAGCATGCAACAACATTTGTTATTAGTTAGTAACTAATACCATTTTACTGCCCACTCCCTGAAAGCAATGTGGTCCCAGAATTACTCTGTACCACTCTGCCCTAACTTACAGTAGTTGTATTTAGAGTCAAGATACTTTTATATGAATAGTTTTGGAAAAGCATTAGAATCAGTGGAGCATTTTCAAAGACAGGAAGGAAGTGGACATTTAACAGGTGAGCTGGAACTGAGACCGGGCTGAAGCTGTTTTTCTCATCCGTGTTGAAACTTGAAACCCTGTTTGGATGGTTTTTAGATGGTGGACTCTGTGATTTTAATGATATTTTAGACTGTTTGGTTATTCCTCATGTCTCGGTGGACAGACTGATGCCGGGAGCTTTGGGACACTGTTCTATTCTCGATGTCACTCCGGTTTGTAGCAAAGGTTGTTTGCCAGAAACACTTTAAGGCACACATCCTGCTAACAGTAGAATTTTCACCATCAACTTTACTCACAAAGGACAGGAGATTATTTCCACCACGTAGGGCAAGGATCTGAAGCCTGTTGTCTGAATTGATTGATTGATTGACTGATTATTTTATTTTTTTAAGATTTTATTTATTTATCTGAGAGAGAAAGAGAGAGAGAGTGGGGAGAGAAAGAGAAGCAGGCTTCCTGCCGAGCTGGGAGCCTGACTCAGGGCTCGATCCCAGGACACCAGCATCATGACCTTAGCTAAAGGCAAACACTTAACTGACTGAGCCACCCAGATGCCTCCAGGTTGTCTGGTGGTAAATCCCAGATCTTATACATTGTATCATCTTCAGCAAGTTATTTAGCCTCTTTGAGACTCGGTTTTCTCATCCGAGTAAGCAAAATGGGGGTAATGATAATACTGCTTTATGGGATTGGTATGGGGATTAAATCAAGATGTGTGACAAATTTAGAATACTCTGTAAATAGCCATTATTTTATGCAATATGAACATATCTCCATACTGAACTATGACTTTGGAACTGATTAAAAATAGGGCAACTCGGAGGGAGGAAAGGTAGAGAGCTTGGCAGCATTTTCCCCCTGCTATTTCCCTCTTAGAGGATAAGATATAATTAATGTGTTTCATCCAGGAACCATTGCATAGAGGGGCACCTGAGGGGCTCAGTCAGTTAAGCATCTGCCTTTGGCTCAGGTCATGATCCTAGGGTCCTGGGATAGAGCCCCACATTGGGCTCCTTGCTCAGTGGGGAGCCTGCTTCTCCCTCTCACTCTGTCCCTCTCCCTGCTCTCTCTCTCTCTCACTGTCAAGTAAATAAATAAAATCATAAAAAAAAAGAAATAAAGCAACCTTTGGGTAGAAATAAAGATGACTGAATCTTGCTATGTCTTGACTAAGAAAAGGCATTTCATCTGAGGTTGGAAAACATTTTTGTGAACTTCGTGTTCCTGTGAGCTTAAGTAGGTGTAACAAGTCTTAAGGATGACTGGTAGGAATTTCGGCACCCCAAAGACCTCTGTGTTCCCATCGCGGAGCCCAGGCCAGCATTCCTCCTGAATGAATTCAGCCTTGTGATCATTCCTCAGACCATGCCTGGAGCATTTCTTGAATGAGTCCTGAGGGTCTGACGAGAAACTCCCATTTAGTCCCCAGGGTAATAGGTCTGTGCTGAGAATCCATGGCCTATTTTCACATTCTGGTTTTGGCTAAGTGAGTGTGTCACAGGAGTGAATGGTTATGGGAGCCATGCAATGGGACACTCATCTTTTCCCGGGGGCTGGACTTGAGCAGTTGTTCTCACTATGGTGCTGGCTCTCAGGGTAAATCAATGCCAATTTGGGAACAGGTGACAGATTGATCCAGGAGCCCCTCCCAAGACGTTGTTACAGAGAAAGTTGCAGTAATCCCTGGAAATTGGACACATGCCCAATGTCTTTGTAAATGCCACTCCATCACCACCTTCTGAGGTAAACTTAGAGCAGACCAGTACCTTTAGGGAGTTTGGGGCCAGCTGGGGTTCAGTCTTAATTTGTAATCACGGAATCTTGGTCCAGCACTTCTGATGATTGACAAGATAGGGAGTCTCACCACTGTCGAAATCACGGCGTTAATACTAGCGATCATTTGACTCATGTTTTAAAAGTGAGCATCAAAAAGAAGGTACTTGATGAGGGCAGACAGCTACTTGGGGAAAGAGCTGGAACCAGATCAGGCCCTGTGAGTCCCAGGATGTGCTTTGCTCCAACTCTGAAGGGAGGGGTGCAGGGGAGGGAGCTGGGGGGCAGGGAGCAGGACTAAGAACAAAATTTGGTTTGGGGACATGTGTTCTTGTCCTGGCCAGCACAGCCTTATTGTCTCCCTCTCGTGCACTCAGCCAAGAGCCTTCAGGAAATTTACCTCCATCTTTGCCCTATCATGCCTGGGAGCTTCTTGGCATCTCTGACTCTAGCCCCCTCTTCCCCTTACTTTTAGTTTTTTTTTGTTTTTTTTTTAAGATTTTTATTTATTTGACAGAGAAAAACACAGCCAGAGAGGGAACACAAGCAGGGGGAGCGAGAGAGGGAGAAGCAGGCTTCCCGCCAAGCAGGGAGCCTGATGTGGGGCTCGATCCCGGGTCTCTGGGATCATGACCTGAGCCGAAGGCAGTGGCTTAACCAACTGAGCCACTCAGACGCCGCCTTACTTTTAGTTCTTTGTGAGCCTTGGACTCTGAGCCTCCTCTCTGCCTGTCTCCAGACTGCATCCCTCTGACTGCCTGGCTCGCCCTCTCCCTTCTGAGTGATGCAAGGTTGCGTCAGTCCCAGCACGCCAAGCCCTTAGTTCCTAAGACATCAGCCCAGTCCTCAGCCTGAGTCTTACTGATATGGGTGAGGAAGGACAACTCTCTGGATCCTCCCAGTACCCCCTCTAGGCCACACCTGAGCCTCAGATGAACCCAGGAAGAGTGGGACCTATGAGAGGTCCACCTGACCCTGCCTGTATCAGTCAGCTCAAATATACTGCACACTGATGGGCTTAACCAACAGAAATTAATTTCTCATAATTCTGGAGGCTGGAATATGAGATAAAAGTTACCAGCATGGTGAGGGTCTGGTGAGAATGCTTTTCTAGGCTTGCATACAGTGACCTTCTTGCTGTGTCCTAGTGTGGTGCGCAAGCTTTCTGCTGTCCCTTCTCATCAGTGCACTAATCCCATTATGAGGGCCCTACCCTCATGGCCTCACCTAACCCTAATTACCTCCCAAAGGCCCCATCGGCAAATATCAGCATATTGGGAGTTAGGGCTCCAACATAGCAATTTTAGGGGGACACAGTTCAGTCCATAAGACTGCTCCAAATGTGGATGTTGTCCCAGTCATGTGCAGGGACAGGCCTGTACCAGGCCAGTGGGGGTGTGCAGGAGCCCACTGGTTAAGAATCAAGGGTTTGCAACACCCTGTGAAGCCACCAGTGGATATTTATGAGGGCTGGCTCCAGAGTCTTATTGCCTGGGGTCAAGTCTTAGCCCCACCTCTTAACTGGGCCTGTTGCTTATCTTTTATCTGCCTCCGTTTCCAGATCTGTAAAGTGAGAATAATAATAGTATCTACCTTCCTTCCTGGGTAGATTGGGTAACGATTACATGAGATAATACACTTTAGGTTTTTAGGACAGTGCCTGGCCCTTAGCAGATGCTTAGTAAATGTCAACTCATTTTACCCTGAGGTCTTCTGTATTTCATTAGACACAGTCATTCTTGGTCATAAGAATTTGAAAAGTGGAATCAGGCTGCCTTCCCATTTCGGAGAAGAAGGGATCAAACAGATCTCTGAGTTCTTGAACGAGAATCTTAGTGCAGATTTCCAGAGCTGATGTTAAGAAACCAGGCTCAGGCTAAAGACATAGACCCTCCTTGGGTGGTCAGGACAGATGAAAGACTGTATGTGAAGCTTGGGGCAATCCATTTATCTATCTGTCTATCTATCTATCTATCTATCTATCTATCTATCTATCTATCATCTCTCTATCTCTATTTATTTATTTTAAGAATTTTTTTTTATTTATTTGACAGAGAGAAACACAGCCAGAGAGGGAACACAAGCAAGGGGAGTGAGAGAGGGAGAAGCAGGCTTCCCGCCGAGCAGGCAGCCTGATGTGGGGCTCGATCCCAGGTCTCTGGGATCATGACCTGAGCCGAAGGCAGTCGCTTAACCAACTGAGCCACCCGGGCGCCCCTGATTTATTTTAGAAAGAGAGAGAGAGAGCATGCATGAGAGAGAGCACGAGCAGGGGCAGGGGCAGAGGGACAAGCAGACTCCCTGTGGAGCAGGGAGCCTGATATGGGGCTCCATCCTAGGACCCAAGAATCATGACCTGAGCCAAAGGCAGATGCTTACCTGACTGAGTCACCTGGGCACCCCTAGTCTATATCTTAATGCTTGAACTCAGTTCCGAGCCATTTCAGAGCTCAAAGATGTTAATGAGGTCTAGCAATCTGCTCCCACAGGGCCTTTGCACTTGTTCTTCTCTCTGTGCAGGATGCTCCCTCCCCACATGACCCCATGGCTAGTTCTCTTGTCTGCTCCAACTCACCCGCTCACTAAGGCCTTCTCTGATCAGTCACCCATAGCACTGCCTGCCTTCAGCATGTCTCACCTTTCTTATCTTGCTTTATTTTTCACGTACCACATGACATTGTGTGTGTGTGTGTGTGTGTGTGTGTGTGTGTGTGTATTTTAATAGTTTTATGCAGGTGTAGTTGACAATATTGAACTACACATTTAAAGGGTTCAGTTTGGCAAGTTTTGATGCATACACACACCCATGAAGCCATCACCACTCTCAAGTTGAATATATCTATCACCTTCAAATGATTTCTCAGTGCCCCTTTGCAATCCAGCCCTCCTGACCCTCTCCCCCACCCATCCTTACATAGCAACCCATCTGCCTTCTATCCCTGGACATAGGTTTGTCTTTTCTAGAATTTTATATAAATGAGATCATAGAGCATGTACTCTTTTGTATCTGGCTACTTTCACTTCCCCTAATTATCTTCAGAATCATCTGTGTCCTTTCGTGTGTGAATAGTTCCTTCCTTTTATCACTGAGCTGTGTTCCAGTGTTTCATTGCTTGGATCCACCAGAAGTTGTTATTCCACTCATTTAATATTCCCTTCAGCTTATGTTTTTTAATATGCCAAGGTGCCAAGGTGCCTGAACCCCGTCAGCATTTCTTTTGGACACTTAGGTTGTTTCTAGTCATGATGCATATGTATTTGTATTTGTGTTTACTGTGAGTATCCTCCAGCTGGAATGTAAGTCCCATGGGAGTGGAAGTATATCCAGTGTTCCCTGCTGTGTCTCCAGGGCCTGCCCAGTGCTTGGCTATCATCAGACATTCAGTAAGGATTTATGGGATAAATTACATAATGCATTCTGTGCTTTTGTTATCTTCTCCACAGTTTTGCCAAGAGAGAGGGAAATGCTGATGGGGTTCAGGCACCTTGGCACCTTGGCATATTAAAAAACATAAGCTGAAGGGAATATTAAAAATGGCGGGAGGAGGAGGGTCTGAGCCCTTCCCCAACCGTCCTCTCCCTGCTTCCTTGAAACGGGTCGCAAAACTCTTATGTGAAAGGTAGATTCCCCTGTGCCAGGAGGAGGGAAGCCATTTTTATCACCAGAGACAGGGAATTTGGGGGCCAGGAGATGCATACAAATAAACAAACTTGTCAGACTCATTCTTAACCTTCTAGTTACTTCTTCACCATTTGCTACCTCTAGCCCAAACCCCTTTGTCTTACCAATTCTTCACAAACTTATTGTTTCTCTAAAAGGTGTAAAAGCTTTCTGTTCTTGTCACTTTTTTGGATCTCCATTCCCTTGGGAAGGCTGTCTTGTACATGTAAAAATTCAGTAAAATGTGTATGTTTTTCTCCTGCTAATCTGTGCTTGTTAGTTTAATTTTCAGACCCATCCAGGAACCCTAACAGGGTCCAGGAAACTTTTTTCTCCCCTGCAGAACCATTCCATGGTTCCTCTCCATGAATGTGGGGACCTGATTTGAATTACAGTGTCTTCTTGGTGGTCAGCTGACTATGACTTTAGAGACTATGCAGTCTAAGGGGATCATGAAGACAGGAAGTAATTATAAAAGGCCTGCCCCATAGGAGTTTTAGAAGCAGGCCACTATGTCAACAGCCCCTGGGGCCAATTGAGATCCAGGGAGTCTGAGCGTCTGGTCATTATGTGGTTGTCCTCCTCTCTGTCCTTGTTATTTCCCATTCCCTGGATTGCCACACCAGCAGGGCAGGGATTCTTCCTCTTCAGCAGCCCAAACCAGCTTTCCTACAACCTGGGGCTGCTCCTCCTAGGGGCCTTGTGGCTCCCTGCTTTCCTACCAGCTGCCAGAGGCCACACATACTCACCCACAGAGTCCCAGGAGATGGGAGGGAGGCAGGGTGAGATGGCTCAGAATAATGACAGAGGGACTTAGCCAGCACCGAGCAGCAGATGAAGAGAAGCAAACCATTTGTGTCAGTGTCTTCCCTGACTTCAGGCCTCCCAGGTTGCTTTTGAGAGAGAAGTTCTTGGGTCTGGTTTTGTGCACCCCCCCTGCCTGAGGTGCAGTGGTTGGTTTTCTAAAAAAGCAAAACTAGCTCCAACACCCACAGAGCTGCGCGGGGGCAACTTGTCAGGCACTTACTGGGAACTCAGCTCAAAGTGAGCAGTGAGTCATGTGACCGCTGATATTTTTCTGAGAATTTAATAAAGGGGCTTTCACTCTTTGGAAACACTGGAGTCCTGGAGCTGAGAGTGACTTTATGACCTTGCTTCTCAAAATTGATTTCAGGGCACAACAGAGTCACAGCCCCCAGAACTCATTAGAACGCCCAATTCCCAGCCCCTGCCACCCTATCGGATTCTGCATTTTAACAAGGTCCCAGGGGATTCTGTGCACAGTAACACACAGGAAGACTAGCTCTAAGGATTGCCTGCTCCTGGCTCTCTCTGTTACAAATGAAGAACTCTTTAAAAAATACTGACACTCAGGTCCAACACCTAAGAAGGGTTGACTGAGTGGTCAAATCCAATAGACTTTTACTTTATAGATCACCGAAGGCCCAGAGAGATCATGGGACTCATCCAAGCTCTTAACAACAGGTTAAGAGCAAAGCCAGGATCAGAAGCCAAAAATTCTGTCTCCCAGCACCCGCAGGTCCTATTGTGTTACTCACTGCATTTCCCTCTACCAGAGCTGTCCTCCAACACCAAAATCTACTAACATGTGCTGGCGTATAACTCAAAAAGAAGTAATCATGAGGGGCGCCTGGGTGGCTCAGTTGGTTAGGTGACTGCCTTCGGCTCAGGTCATGATCCCGGAGACCTGGGATTGAGTCCCACATCGGGCTTCCTGCTCGGTGGGAGGCCTGCTTCTCCCTCTCTCACTCCCCCTTCTTGTGTTCCCTCTCTGGCTGTGTTTTTCTCTGTCAAATAAATAAAATCTTTAAAAAAAAATGGGACTCTGAGGTGCGCCCCATGATTGGTTAGTAGAATGGACTGACGATTTTTTTGAGACAAGAAGCAGGTTTGGATAGGAAATTTCAGAGTTTGATTTGGAACATGCTGGGTGTTTGATGAGTCAGTAGCACTGGTCTTTCAGGATTTTGAGCTAACTTGCTTTTATAAAAAAGCTCTGGGTCCTCCGGTGTCTAGGGGTGTGTTGTTCTTGCACAGGGCTCGATCCCAGGGCTCTAGGACCATGACCCAAGCAGAAGGCAGATGCTTAGCGACAAGCCACCCACATGGCCCAAGATGCCATGTCTTTCATAGATGGATTTACAACTTAATGTAGGAGTTTTTCTGCTGTCACAATGTACCTAGACATTTATGGACACATTTTGGGCATTACACTATCCTGGCTGTGGAGGTAGGGACTGTTTCCAACCACCCTTGACTTTTCTTTGGTAAGAGGGTTCAGTTGTCTATTAATTAAGCCTGATGGTAGTAATGCTATAGTTTTTTCCCCCTCCTTTCTGAAGTCAGTTGGCTCCTTTCTTATTTAAAGAATATCTGGTCAGCCTGCACTTCCCAGAGGCTCAAAATGCTGCCAAAAGCTTAGCACTTTTGTGCCAAAAGAGCGCCAAGAAACCAGTCCTGATACACGCCCAAGCAAAGATCCTGCCTCTTCCATCAATTTACCAACTCCCCTACCTCCTTCACAACCACAAAAGAGCTAACATCCTTTCCAGCTCAATGCTTCTGAGCTCTGGCTCCCCTTCAGAATCACCTAGGAAGCTTCGAAACTACCCATGGTGAAGCCTGTCACCCTTGAGATGTTGCTTAATTGCTTTTTTTGCTGGAGCCCTGACCCTGGTATTCCTTTTAAATACTTCATTCTTTAGAGCAGTTTTAGGTCTGGTACAAAGCTGAGCAGAAAGCACAGTTTCCATAGCCACCCTTGACCCATCCCCAAGCACAGCCTCCCCCCACCGTCAACATCCCCCACCGGCGTGGTAGAGCCATTGCTATCAGTGAGCCTACATGAGCCACCATCATCACCCAAAGTCTGACTTACATTAGGATTCACTGTTGGTGTTGCACAGCCCCTGCTTTTCAATGAATGTGTAATGACGTGTATTCACCATTATAGTATCCTATGGCGTGCTTCACTGCCCTAAAAAATCCTCTGGCCTTGGTACTTTTAGAAAGCAACCCTAGTGACTTTACCGCTCAGCCAGCACTGGGAACTCCTGATTCCATGCTTCCTGTGTGTGGGTCCCGACTTTAAGCCCTTCTAGGAACAACCTCCCATAGTCCCCAGGTCGTCCTCTGGTATGGGTCCAGTTATAGTACTTTTGTAGCTTGTCCACGCTGCACAGTGAGTGGGCATGTGTGGACCCCAACAGTCTTGCTGCTGAGTCTGCCCCTTAACCCCTGTGCCATACCAGCTTTGCAGTCTGCCTCTCCCCTCTGCTCAGAATTGCACTTGGGGGAAGGCGAAAAGTAGAATTTCTACGGCAGTTCACTCACGCTCCATGCCCCTGAGCAGAACTCTGTGCCTTTCAGCCCCCTCTCCCAACCAGCTCATTTCTTTACTGTCACTTACACACGATCTGCTCATTCCAGCTCTGGTACGCCTGCTAGACATGCCCTTCCCACTTCCCCACCAGCCAAAACTTAATCCTTCCCACTCTGCTCAAGTTCCAACCTCCTGGCACGCTGTCTGAAGTTCCAGGCCACCCTGACCTCTCCCCTCCTAGCACCAGAAAGGCTCCCTGCCTCCACTGTGCCTTTTGGGGTTCAATGACACTAGAGTTTGCAAATTGCATATTGCTCTCTGTATAACACCTGAAAGTCTTATCTCTGCAAAATTGGCAGCTCCCCTGGGGAAGGAGACAAGTCTTACGCCATCAAGTTCTCTAGCTGGGCATGTATTGTGGTAGATCCAAGAGGCCATATGGGGGAATGAAGTGTTCCTGCTGGAGCAGGGACTGCAAGCCTTGTCAAGTAGGCAGAGCAGGAGCCCTTCCTCCCCACTGTGCTACACATGGTGAGCATCTGACAGCATGGTTTCCATTCCTCCCTAAAGGGCTGTTTGATCTGATTCCCAGAGATTCCCAGCTAAAGCCTGAGGTCCAAACTCCTTAGTCGCGAGTGGAAAACCCCCCATGATCTGGACGCTGCCCAAACCCTGCTGCGTGACTGTCCTTCCTGATTTACCTCAGTCAGTTTCCGTTTCCCAGGCATGGCCCTGGTTTCTGCCTGTGGTCTTGGTGGGAGTATTAACAGTGTCCCTTCTCATCCTCAAAACTGTTGCGTTTAAACAATAAATAATGCAGTGGCCCTACCTTTTAGCCTACTGCTCCCTCACAGTCTCCCCTTGAGGCTGTTTCTTCTGCCTGGAATGATCAGCCCCCTCCCCAACCCCGGGCATATACCAACTTTCCTGCCAAAATCCTACTGTACTTTGTGTTGTTAAAGTCGAGAGGGCTACTGCCGCCAAGGAAGAACTCCAAGAGACACTCTCATGCAAGCTTTAACAGTGTACTTCCAAGGCCTGCTTAAGCTTTTTTTTTTTTTTTTTTTTTTTTTTTAAGATTTATTTATTTGAGAGAGTGAGAGAGCACAAGCCAGGGGAGGGGCAGAGAAGCAGATTCCTCACTGAGCAGGGAGCCCAATGCGGGACTCGATCCCAGGACTTTGGGATCATGGCATGAGCTGAAGTCTGACACTTAACCGACTGAGCCATCCAGGCACACCTGCTTCAGGCTTTAAATACCCAGGAAATCTTGCACCCCCTGACCCGAATCTCCATAATTGATCGGATTTTTAATTGCCCTACCACGTACTGTCCGGTATTGTAGCCATTGGTATAGCTACCTCATTTCTCTTATTGGCTGAAAGGCTCCTAGGAAGGGTCTAGGAATTTACCATCTTCATTGTCTACACAGAGCCTAACACAGTGCCTTGCACGTGGTAGGTGTTTCTTATAATTTTTTAACTGCGTTACTTAAGACACTCACATCTTCTTGGGGCCTCAGTTCCAATGTCGGTGAACTAAATCATCTCCCTATACATCAGGGTTTAACCAGGAAGACAAAAACTATTTCGGGGCACCTGGGTGGCTCAGTTGGTTAAGTGTGTGCCTTGGGCTTAGGTCATGACCCCGTGTTGGGCTCCCTATTCAGCTGGGAGCCTGCTTCTCCCTCTCCCCTGTCCCTCCCCACTCATTCTCTCTCGCTGTCAAATAAATAAATAAAATATTTTTAAAAATCCACAACTATTTTTAAGCATTCGATATGGGGGTTGTACAGGCGAGTGAGCCAAAGAGGGGGTCACCCAGAGATGAGCACCAGCACGAAGCCACCATTCCCTAGGCTACTTGGGCGAAGGGAAGCGACAGGGTAACTAGTTCTGGGTTACAGGGCAGAAGCTGGAACCCTGGTGGGCCTGTCCCATGGGACCTGGAGCTGCCGAAGATGACAGAAGGGATGTTCTCTTAGAAATTCCACCTGAGGGTGACTTTTCCCTTCTCCCCACTGTCCAATCTCCTGCCTACTTGTGGTCCAATGCGGTAGGATGCCAGTGGTCCCGGGAGCCAGGGAGTCTGGGCCTAAAGGGTTGGCACCAGGAGACAGAGCAGAGCAGGGAAGGGTGCGAGGGGTAGAGAGGCAGGGAGGCCCAGGAGCTGCACAGCTCAAGTCCCCTTTCAGTCTTCAGACTTGTGGTTCAATAAATCTATTGGATAAATGAGTAAATTGATAAATGTATATGGAAACTCCTCATCGTTTTGAAATGTATCTAGCTGCTTGGTCAAGAAGTTGTGTGCGTTTCTACTATTAGAATTCTCCCATCTCTACAACAAACATCACTTTGGGGTGTGAAAAAACCCAAGCCTTTCTTATTCCTTTAGTCATTCTGAGTAATTCAATTAATCAAATTGATTGTAGCAGATAGGCAAGTAATAAGAAACAGACACTTAGTGCAAGAGACTATTTTGACCTCCATCTGGCGCTGTGATGGCAAGATGTCATCATGTATTCATTAAGCCAGGCGCTCTCCCTCCTCCCTGCTGCACGGGCATGCAGGGCTCCGAAAATCCACAGGGTGGGGAGGGAGTGGGAGGCCTCCAAAGCCCCCCCTCCCCACATTCCTGGCTGCCCCAGTGAAGACAGTGCAGACATTTTGTTCCCAGATATTGTTTTCCTCCCCTGGAAAGTGGCACATAGTAAAATAGAACAATACCTGAAGCCCAGAAAGGATTGCGTATCTTACCTCCAGCCAGTAGCTTGAGCTTCCTCTCCCGCAAACTCTGCCCTCGGGGCGTCTGGTCAGATTGCATGGTTTGTTCCAGAAAGTTTAATCTTGTTGGGAGAGTTTTCTGGGGAGCAGGGGAATGACCTCCAGGAGACAAAAGGGAGAAGAGAAGCAACCTGAGCCTGGGAAATCCACTTTTCAGTCCACACGGGAGTAAGTCATTCTGTTTTATTTGTGTTGGTGGAGTGGTGAATGAATGGGTCTATGAAGGAGTATGTGTGTAAACCCAGTAAGAGTGGAGATTGCAATGTAGAGACTTCAAAGACTGTCTGATCAGTCTGTTATGCTGGTAGCTAGAGAAAAAAAATGATTCCTTGTCTTCTTTTTGCACCTGTTACATTCTATTCCCCAACCCCCTATTTTCATATTCTTATTTGCCCTGTGCCCTCAGTTCTCACTCACATTTATAATCCCTGTTCCCAAAGCACAAAACCATCGAAGTTGGCAAGATCCCAAGGAACTTCTAAGGTTGGCACCACCTCCTGCATTGATGGACGCAGCCTTCTCCTGCCACAAATTAAATCATATAGACCCATGTACTGAGCATTAAATCAGAATCTCTAGGGGGCGGGACCCACACATAGGTCTTCTTCCTCTTTGTAAATCAGGCAATTGAGGCCCAAAGAGATGAAGTCATCTAAATGATTATACCGAGGTAAATGTCAGCCCTCCACGCTGCTGCCCATTTCCTGAGTTCAAGAGCACTCCTGTGCCAGCTCTTTGCTGTAAGAGAATTACTGAGAGCATTTTAAAGCTTTCCCCAGTGAATAGCTTTAATTAGTGGTTTTCAAAGTGTGGTCTATGGACCCCTAGGGGTCCCTAATGACCTTTCAGAGGATCTGTCAGTTCAAAACTATTATCACAAAAAATACTGAAACATTATTTGTCTTTTTCATCGTGTTGACAATTGGAGTGATGGTAAAAAGCAATTGATGGGAAAACCGTTGGTGGCTTAGCATGAATCTAGGCAGTGGTCTCAAATTATACTAGTTGTCATAGAATTCTCCACTGCCATACAGCCGCAGTTAAAAACAGACTGAAACCCAAAACATTTCCCTTGAGAATGTTTCTGATGCATTAGTAAAATTGTTAATTTCATTAATCTTGACAAAGCCCTTTTACTGCCTTGTAAGGAAATGGGAAATATCCCCAGAGCATCTCTGCTGGATTTCCTTGAGATGATAGTCACCTCAAGGGAAAGCACCATATGATTGTTTCAGCTGCAATTCTTACTTGAAAGAACGATGAACAAATGATTACCCAGCCTCGGATATTTGGTGAACATCGCCTTCAAAATAAACAAAGTAGACCTGCCACAGCAAGGAAAAATAAAAGTCTATGTTGCTAGTGATAGAAATCCAAACTTTAAAAATGGTACAAACTTCCAGTTATAGAATAAGTAAGTCCTGAAGATGTCATATACAGCACAGCGACTACAGTTAATAATGTCGTATTGCGTATTTGATAGCTGCTAAGAGAGTAGATCTTAAAAGTACTCAGGACAAGAAATAGAGATCTGTGACTATATGTGGCGATTGCTGTTGACTAGACTTACTGCGGTGATCATTTCACAATGTATACGAATATCGAATCATTATGTTGTGCCCCTGGAACTAATGTAATGTTATATGTCAGTTATACCTCAATTAAAAAAAATCCAAACAAATGGGACAAACCGTAAGAGACTTAATCTCAGGAAACAAACTGAGGGTTGCTGCGGGGTGAGGGGGAGGGAAAGGGTGGCTGGGTATGGAAAAAATAGAAACAATAAAAATGAAAAAAATTAAAATTAAAATTAATTAAAAAAATCCAAACTTTCAAGCTATCATTGCAGTCCCTTCCCTGAACTAAGAACTAGCACTTTCTTCAGATATTCTTTCTGCCTCTTTCATCTCCTTCTGGGACTTCCTTTATGTGTATGTTGTCTCTTAGATTCTGTCCTCTTTTTTCCATTCTTTTTTGTTTCTGCTCTGAAGACCAGGTAATCTCAATCAATCATCTTCAAGTTTATGGACTCTATTCTGTGTGCTCACTCCTGCTCTTGAGCCCTCTAGTGAATTTTTTGTGTCAGTTATTATATTTTTCAACCTCAAAATGTCTATGTTGTTCTTATTTACAAATAATGTATCTTTATTGAGACATTGTTCTCACATTTTCTTCTGGTTTTTTTTTTTTAAGATTTTATTTATTTGACAGAGAGAAACACAGCCAGAGAGGGAACACAAGAAGGGGGAGTGAGAGAGGGAGAAGCAGGCTTCCCGCCGAGCAGGGAGCCCGATGTGGGACTCGATCCCAGGTCTCCAGGATCATGACCTGAGCCGAAGGCAGTTGCTTAACCAACTGAGCCACCCAGGCGCCCAAGTTCTTTTTTTTTTAATAAAGATTTTATTTGACAGAGAGAGACACAGCGAAAGAGGGAACACAAGCAGGAGGAGTGAGAGAGGGAGAAACAGGCTTCCAGCTGAGCAGGGAGCCTGACATGGGGCTTGATCCCAGGACCCCAGGATCATGACCTGAGTGGAAGGCAGATGCTTAACAACTGAGCAACCTAGGCGCCCTCTTTTAGTTCTTTAGACATAGCTTCTTTTAGTTCTTCAGACATACTTAAAATCAAAATCTCTATCTAGGAAGTCCAGAGATGGTTTCTATTGATTGCTTCTTCCCTGCCCCCCGACCATGTATGGCTCATGCTTTATTCTTTCTTTGCATGTCTCTAATTCTTTTGCAAAGACTAGACATTTTAAACAATATAATGTGACAACTCTGGAAAGCAGATTCTTCCCCTTTCCCAGTGTTTGTTGTTGTTTGTTTATTTAGTGACTTTCCTGAGCTAATTCTTTAAATCAGTATTCTTTGTTGTTGTGGTCACTGATGTCTCTGCTCAGTTAACTTAGTGGTTGACTCATGACTAGGAAGAGATTTCCTTAGTTGCCTGCAACCGGTAAGTCTCCCAGTTTTTGATGAGGAGCTCTGTGTACGTGTTGGGGCATGCCTTCAACACTCAGCCAAGCAGTGGGCAACTCTGCCTTAACCTTCACTTCCTGCTAGCACAGAGTCTTCAGGTCAGTTCGAGTTGACAACTTAATGTCTTCTCAGGTCTTCCCTGAGCATGCATATAGCCCTGGACAAGCTCACAGCCATACACATGTGCATGGCCTTCTGGATTCCCAGAAACATGTTGGAGCTTTTCAATGTCCCCTACGGACATCTCATTCCCTAGCTTTCCCTTTTAATCTTTTTTGTTAGCCTGTTGTTTGTCTCACCAGTTATCCGGTGCTTCAGGCAGCCAGGATGTTAAATAACTGCCTCTGAAGTTTTTCCTGACAAATGTCTCAGGGAACATATTGTTCACTCTAGTTAACTCTGAGTCAGAACACATAAAGATAGTCTCGTGAGTGTGATCTTTCAGAGAGCCACTAGATAGGACTGATGACAATTGCCTGGGAATGGGGCTTTGGAGTTGCTCGAACCCTGTTCTGCCCCTTTTGGTGGCTGCCAGACTGCTGATTTTCACCATGATTGTGAACTTGGTTTATGGGACTCCATGGAGGTTGGGATGAGGGATAGGACGGAGAAAGTTATAACACCAGAAAATTTGCTACTCCTCCTGAGATTCAGCCATTTTTCTTGAATAAATCCTTTTTAGATTATCTCTGGATAATTTTCAGAATTCTGAAAAAGTTGATTCAGACACATTTCACCAGCATTCTTGTTGCTTTTATGCAGAAGGAAATTTTCAGAAGTCTTTACACCACCATGTTACTGAGTCCTCGACCCTTCCACTGTTACCAAGCAACTTAGCACAGAATTGACTTACATTATTATGATCAGTTAATATTTGTATTATTTCCCTAACTAGAAATTTCAAAAACTTGTATCTTTCATCAGAATCTTGGCAGATTCCCCAATACTTCCAAATTATTCTGGAAATATGGAATATTAATGTGATATTTAAAACTATTGTATAATGAAGTGTGTTAATATTTAGAAGATCTCATGAATCAAGTTCCTCCAAATGAGCAATACATGATGTTACAAAATCACATATGGGTAAAGATGCATGTAAAATGCTGTTTAAACCAATGGATTTTATGTAACTGGCTGAAAGGGTTTCAGATTCCACATTGCAACCACTCTTTGTATAAAATGGAAGATTATCTGCCATCATTTGAACAGACTATTAAAATATTTTCTTGGTGTGCCTGGGTGGCTCAGTGGGTTAAACCTCTGCCTTCAGCTCAGGTCATGATCTCAGGGTCCTGGGATGGAGGTACATCTAGCTTTCTGCTCAGCAGGGAGCCTGCTTCCCCCACCCTGCCTGCTTGCCTCTTTGGCTACTTTTGATCTCTCTCATGCTCTCGCTCTCTGTCAAATAAATAAAATATTTTGAAAAAATAAAATAAAATACTTTTCTTTTCCCAGCTACATATCTGTGTGAGGTCAGATTTTCTCCATATACTTCAACCAAAACAATGCATTACATCACAATGCAGGAGCAGATTAAAAAAGAAAAACAGCTGTCTTTTATTAAGCTAGATATTAGATGTGTGAAAAAATATAAAACAATGTCACTCTTATGAAATTTTACTTTGTTAGGAAAAATATAGGTATTTTCCTATGTATCTATTATATATCATATATGTTATTTATGCTAATATATAATGAGCTTATTTTTGTTATTTTTAAATGAATAAGCATTTTCAATTTTTCTGTTTTAATTTTAATATGGTAACTATTTTTTTTAACTTTTTTTTTTAAAGATTTTACTTATTTGACAGAGAGAAACACAGCCAGAGAGGGAACACAAGCAGGGGGAGTGAGAGAGGGAGAAGCAGGCTTCCCGCTGAGCAGGGAGCCCAATGTGGGACTCGATCCTGGGTCTCCGGGATCATGACCTGAGCCAAAGGCAGTCGCTTAACCAACTGAGCCACCCAGGCGCCCAATATGGTAATTATTGATAGATATAACCCCCATAACCAAACGCTCTTGGGAGTCCTCAGTTGTTTTTGAGAATGTATAAAGAGGTCCTGCTGCCCAAATATTTAAGCATCTCTGGTTTAGACCAATCCAGGGAGTTCAAGCCCAGAAGCCCCATCTGCTTAAGATTACATGTACCTCTTTTTCTTTGATATGGAAATGATTAATTTAGAAAGAATGTAGAGTATTCCAGCAAGACTTTCACAGCAAGGTGAAGGAATGCTGCTGCTTCCTTCAGCCAAAACGAAAGATACACAAGGAAGGAACTCAATTAATTGTTCAGGGACTTTCTTCTGGGATGCTTTTGCATTCCAGTCAAATCACTGTGGGGCACACAGGTCACTCTGCCAGCATCTTGCAGATTCTGAAGCCCAGCCCTTCAGCTGCTCCCACCAGAGCCCCCTCTCTAGCTTCTCTTGCACTTCCAGTTTCCTCCGGACAGCTTAACACAGAGCTGACCTACGAGGTTCTCGCGGAAATTCAGACTGTTTCCCCCAGTAGATTTTTAGTCATTTTAGGGCTGGACATGATGTGGTACGCGTGTCCTTGACTCTCGCCCCGCACTCAACATAGTGCTGGACACCAGAACGAACTCTTCACAAGTGTGTCAGTTGACCAATGAAGATGAAGACTTAGGACAGAAACACTACATTTGCAAAAATGATCTCTCTACATTTGTCACTTCCCTTTTCTGAATGCGAGTTTTCTCAACATGACATACCGAGCCTGGCTTCAGAGTAGAAGGTTCTGGTTTCCTAGCTCAGCTCCACCTTACCAACTTTGTCACTTCGGGGAAATTACTCAACCCCTTTGAGCCTTAGTTTTGCACACAGGGAGCAGCGTGCACCTTTACTAGAAGGGACATTCAACAGATATAGTGCTCCTGGCTGAATTTTCTCCCTTTCTTCTTTAAGAGGCTTAGAGAGAATGATCAAGGACATGGCAACCACAAACCATAAGTCTCTGAAAAGAGGTCATTAGCCAGTGAGAAGAACTATACTTAATTAACTTCTGAGAGGCCAGTTATACTTTTTCCTCTTTAGCAGATGTAAAATGATTTGTAAATCTTCTATCAGCTGAAACACATACTCCATAAAATGGTACATTACTGAATCCTAACATTCTCCCCTTTGCTTATTTAGTCATCCAGAAATGACATATATTTAACCCAATTATTTTCTCCTTTTTTTCCCTGAAATTTCTTTGGTTTTCTGTCCTTGGTTCTTGAGAACCATCTCTGTTCCCTGCTTTCTTACCTGGTTCTTTGGCCTGTGCACCTTATTTTCTTCTCTTCCTTTCTGTTCTTTCCACACAAGTCTTGGTATTTTCAGGGCAGGTGGTTTCTCTGGCACTGGAATCATGGTCTGGATAAATCAGGAAATCAGAATTACTTGAGATTTCCCAGCAACCCATGGTACTGTCCTATGATCCTTGTGAGTTCCTAACTGAGGACAGGTCTCCAAGAGCTAATGCAGAAAAGACAAGTGAGCAGTGGTATGGGCCATGTGAAGCTCAAACGAAGGTCTCTCTTTATTCAGCATTAATTCAGCCACCCCTGAGGAGATCTACTCATAGGTAATGAGGGGGAGACTGAGGCCATCTCCAAGGGTGGGCCCAAGGCAATTTGTAGCAAAATGTGGGATCCATTTTTTTAAGCAGGATCTTTTTTTTTAAGATTTATTTATTTATTGAGGGGGGAGGGGCAGAGGGAGGGAGAAGCAGACTCCCCACTGAGCATGGAGCCTAACACAGGGCTCCATCCCACAACCCTGAGATCACAACCTGAGTCTAAATCGAGAGTCAGAGTCGGATGCTCAATAGACTGAGACACTCTGGTCCTCCTGTTTAGGATTTTTAAAAGCAGATTCTTAGGCCTTTTACCCACAGATTCTGATGCAAAAATTTTAAATAGAGTTTCCTGATGATTCTTTTGCAATTCTTTGAGAACCTGAGGTAATCTGGTCTTAGCATGCCCACATTTTTTTAAATTGAGTTATATTTGACATACAACATTGTGTGTGTTTTAAGGTGTACAACGTATTGATTTGATGCATTTAGGATTGCCATAGCAGTGTTAGCTAATGTCGCTATCGTATCATGTAAATATCATTTTAGCACTTTCACATTCTTATAGAGTATATGCAGCATAAACTTTCTGCTTTGCAAAGCCCCTTCACATTGATTTTCTCATTTGAACCTCAGAATAACCTTGTGAAGTAGACAGGAGGAGTAGGTACTATTTCCTCTAGAAAGTTATCCTAAATTTCAGTCTCCCATGCTGTTGGCCAAGGAAAATCCAAATATCAGTGGTGGTCAGGCTCAGCCACCCCTGATTGGCTTCCACTTGGGAACCAGATTAAAAATGACGATATTAACAAAACTGGAATCAATCTATGACTTTTTGAAAATGAGGTGTGTGTGAGCAGGCACCCAACTATTGAGGGTTTATGAGCACATAGGAGTTTGAGGAGACAGAGGGATGCCTTCAGGGAGAAGAAAGAGAATAAGAAAGACTCTGTGTGTTGAATGTCTAACACTGACCTTTCTGGGCTAGATATTGATGCACGTTTTATGCAGATAGCTTAATAGATATCTGAACATCACCTCTGAATCTGGCCAGACCCATAGCTCCTGCTTTCTGAAAATGCCGACTGACTTCTGAGCTGGATGAAATGCATTGAGTGAGACCAGCAATATTATAGCCACACCA
Organism: Spilogale gracilis; assembly: GCA_004023965.1. NCBI lineage: Eukaryota > Metazoa > Chordata > Mammalia > Carnivora > Mephitidae > Spilogale > Spilogale gracilis. The sequence continues at coordinate 6,704 of PITA01011767.1, read as the reverse complement.
AAGTCAAATGAGATAAATGAATGCAAATTATGAAGCACGTGTAACAGGTTTTTAACTGGACTGCAGAGCCTGGAGGGAGGCCCTAGTGGGAAAGGTCAGCAAAGCCGGTTAGGCTCGAGTGGAGAAAGGGTGGGGACACAGGAGTACCGTCTTTCCTGGAGCAGGGAAAGCAGGCTCAGCATGATCCAGGATTTATTTCTTTTCTGCTGGGCCCAAGCCGAGCACCTGGCTTGGTCTATGTAAGTCAGGATGGCACGTGGACGTGGGTTTCCAGCCACAGGGGCTCATCGGGTGGGGTTTATACTTCATAGTCATGTAGAATGAAGAGAAATGGCACCATTCTTCATACACATAATCCCAGCCTGGTACCTTTACAGATTCCTGGCAAGAACCTTGCCTCCTCAGCACGGGCTTAAAAAGATCTATGGCTTATGCTTTTCTGCTGCATGGGGTCTAATTCTTCAGTTGTTTGTGTACAAAGTCTCACTCCAGAATTTTTTTTTTTTTTCAAATTCCCGTAGCATAAAAAAGACTCAAAATAAAAGGAGAGAAGAAGAAACTAGAATACCAGATGCTTTCCCATTCATCTGAGTGATTCTTAGCATTTTTCAAGTTGGGGCAAGCCTGCGGAAAGTTCTATGGGAAAATGCTGAGCCTCTCGGATTCTCAGCTTGAGAGCAGCTGAAACTCAGACGCTGCTTGCTCTGACCACAGCCCCTTTGCCAGGAGACCACAGATCTCCTTGAGGGTGCAGCAAAAACCATGGGGGGGGGGTTCTGTGTGCCACGACATGAGAAAGGTTAGCGTGTGCATCCAAACATGGCGAACTTACCTGTTTATTCTCTTCATCCCAGCTGTACCCCAGATGACGCTGCTGTTTACCAAATCTCAGCTAAAAACTGTTCTGGAATGATTTGCTGCTCTGCTTCTATTGAAGTTAAGGGCTCAGCAGAGAACCTACAGCTCGCTCCTGACCGGAAAGACGGCGGGGGTACGGGTTGGAAACATGCAACAGAGGCATGCATGCGGGGGAAAACAGATCAACTCGATGAGAAAGAACATCTTGGTGCGGGGAGAGACAGTGTCTCCATGGGTACTCCCATGTCAGCTGATTCCCCCTCCTCCAAATTCAGCTATTCACGTCCACTCCGGTTACTGGCCAGTAGTGACACTAGTGCCTCCAGCTCTGAAAATCCCTTGGATGTTAAAGCACCGAGGCCAATGGAAGAATTTCATTATCTGGGTGACCCAGAGGAGGTTGCAGACGGGTTCCTTTTTTCTGATTCAAGTCATATTCCCGCTAACCAAAATGTATCTGGCCACAGGACGGTACATTCCAAAGTATCGAGGCTAACGGATGGTGCCTTCCACGGTGATGGCGCTCAGGAGGAAGTCTCAGGCTCCGGCCAAGCAGACCCCACGGGGCAGAAATACATCAGCTTCAGCCTGCCACTGTGGGAGGCGACCGCATCCGTCTGCCCAGGTGACAGGGCCGTGATCAAGCGGCAAGTCAGCCCACAGGTGTCCAGCGAAGACTCTGACAGTGACTATGAACTTTGTCCAGAGATAACCCTAACCTGCACCGAGGAGTTTTCAGATGATGACCTAGAGTATCTGGAATGTTCCGACGTTATGACGGATTACTCTAATGCAGTTTGGCAAAGGGACCTGCAGGGGACTGAGCATGTTTTTTTATTAGAAAGCGATGACGAAGAGATGGAATTCAGTGCGTGTGGCCTGGATGGGTGTGTGCATCTCCTCAGTGAAATGGGTTGTGGGCCTCGGGTGTCAGACGACATTGGGCCGGTGGATGTCACCAGGGGCTTGTGCGGTTATCACTCACAACCCCAAGAAGTGGGGGTGAGGAGCAGCCACGCCTCCACCCACAGTTCCTCAACCCTGCAAACGGGGATGATTCTGACTTTGGGACCTCCCTGGGGCTCGACGTCTGCGGACACAGACCGGGGGAGATATAAACCACCCACTGCTTCCCAGGCCGCTGACAATGATTATCCAGGAATTCGAAGAGAAACCAGAGACAGCCACCAGGCAGGACAGGAATTGACCAGTGACAGTCTGCTAAACACGGATAAAACAGTGATCGAGCCGGCGATGAAGCGGCTGTCTGGTGAGTTAGAAAAGCCAGGGTCAACCCAGTGGTTGGAGATCACCGCTGCCGCAGGAAAAGTAGGGGATGAGGGTTCATTGGCCGAGAGGGGCTCAGAGAAACCTGCCGGGCTGAGGCGGCCTGGTGTGAGAGGAAAACCCAAAAAGCTGATCCCCAACCTGAAAGAAATTGCAACAGAAAGCACCCTTAATCTCTTCTATCCCAAAGAACCTGTTAAGCACCCGGGAAACCAGAGTGATAAAAGAAACTGTTCTCATGCCAAAGCAGAAGCTGATTGGAATTCCCAGCTTCCTGCAGGAGAATGTGTGATTCCAGTCCCAGCCGAGCAAGAAGCAGAAACCCTGCGAACTCCCCTGGGCTCACTCCCCCAAGGTGGGAGCCCTGGCTTCACAGGAGAAGGGGTGCCTGGCCAGAACCTATTTGAAACAAGTGGAGTTCCAGACTGGAGTGCTCATCCTCAGGTAAGACTCCTCTTTTTAAAAATTACTAGAGGAAAGGTGTGTGTGTGTGTGTGTGTGTGTGTGTGTGTGTGTGTGTGTATGTGTGTGTGTGTGTTTCCCTTCCCTTCACATTCATGATCACAGTACCACAATGTGAATCAAAAGAAGTCTCCCAGGACCATGAAGGCACTTGTGAATGACAGCTGCTGCTGCTGGGAAGGAAATCTGGTTTTGAAAAAAGGCCCAGATAAACCCTAAGCCATCCTAATTATAGCAAAAGACAGCTAGAAGTAGGAGGTACTAATGGGATTCTGGACAGCTGGAAAAAGAAATTCGATATTTTGTCGACTCCGTGTGTTTTACCAGGACAATGTCCCTATTCACAACGTTTTTCGAGCAAATGTTTTGGGTGAAGACTTTAAAAGAAAAAACAATTCTCTTTAGTCATTTTTCAGGAGCCCTTTGAAAATGGTAAGTGCTGGTTTTAATCAGAATTCATGGTAAAATGAAAGATTTTGGTGTGTCTCAATGTTTTGTAGAGTCTGCTTCTTGGTGCTGGAGAAAGTAGACACAGTTGGTTTTCTGGGCCCCAAATATCAAAGTAGATTTTTGAATGAATGTTTGTTTTTGTTTTCCTTCAATCACAAAGTTTAAAAGAGGCTAGGAAAATCCTGCCAGGGAATAAATTTGTTTCACCCTACTACTGATAGGGGGGTATATTTGAAAGAGATGGAATTAAATTAATGGGAATAATGCACCAAAGATATTATATTTGCTATATGAATTTTTGGTATTTTTAATTTTATAGGGTCCCAAATGGGCTCTAGACTGAGGTTGTGCTGCATGGCTAAGATTTTATTCTTGTAAATAACAACCTAAGAGAAGTTATCCAATTATTTTTACTAGACCTGTGTTCTCCCTCTCCACAACTTCATAATAGGAACCTAGTGCTGTTTTTATAGATTAGACAGACGCTAAAGAAAATGAAATATTCCCAAACGCATTCACAGTTACTGAACTCTAGCAATGAAAAAGTAAACATGTAATATGTGTTTCTAAAGACCCAGTCCCAAGGTAACTAATCTAGAAATCTCCAGATCCGAGGTAGTTTTTCCCTGAGCAAATTATCTGCTCCACTGGCCGAACTTGCCACCTGAAAGTCACACTTTATTTTTTGCAGGAGAGCCAGCCTTATGCTATTTGGTTGTTGAACACCTACCACGGGGGTGATCACATGCCAAGGACCACAGATGGGTGCCCAGGATAAGTTTATGGAGGTGGCTTAGCCAAAGCTTAATACAAAATGAAGTTGCAGTGTTAATTTTTTCATGTCAGTAAACACAGCATTCCTTTTCTATTCATAAAATGCTCTTCCTGGCTCAGCTAAGTTCTCTATCTTTTTACAGTTGTTTACCCACATTGAGCATTTCACTGGGAAAATTATCTTCATGATTTAAGGTGAGAGGGGTGAGGGGGTAAAACAGCCAAGGAAGAATACTTGGGGAGGAGGAGGCTGGTGACAATGTTAGTTTTAGACCCACCCCTGGGGGAGGCAATTTCGAGCTTCCTCAGCTGCCCACAAAGAAAGGAGCTAAAGGGACGAGCCTCCTTTGTCATCCTCGGCTTGCGCCCTAAACCGAATTCTGAGATCGGGAGTCCTGGTGACAGCAAGCTCCATGCAGCTGAATAAAATGGGCCATCTCGGGAACCGCAGTCGTCTGTCTCGTACACGTTCTTGTCTCCATCAAAGTTCTCATGGGACTCTTGCTTATACCCTCACACACGCTCACCCCTCCAGCTGTCGGCTCCGAGTCTGAGGTGCGCTTTGTATTTCGTGGGGTGACTCCAGCGACTGCCTCAGATCCATAAAGGTGACTTCTTAGAAAACTTGCATCCTGCAGGTAGGCGGACTGGGTCTCACTTTGCTGTGCTCGGTGGCGGAGTCAGCCTCTCCCTCAAGGGCAACCAGACCTGTGATGGAAGTTGTAGACCCAGGGCTGGGTCTCTGGATCTGTGGCATTTTTTCCTCCTCAACTAAAGGGCGAGAATTCGCCCCAGGGCCAGGGATATAGTGCGAGCAGATTCTTCATCCACGCAAAAAGTTGCTGTCTAACTAGGAGATGCCTGAATCCTCACACGTATACCAGCTAGAAGCCAAATTTATAACAAAAGGCTAAGTATCATGATAAATGTGATACAAAAGCATGAGAAGTTCCCTGGGAGTGAAACCAGACTTTTAAAAAAATACCGCTGCAAAAAAATATGGTGAATCTTTTGATAAGTAAGTCAAAAAGACATAGTAAATGTTTCTTCTCAGACACCTGACGCTTGTGGGAACTTCAAATTCGAAGTGGTTAAAAGTCCTTGGTTGGGGGTCATACTGATGAAACTGCCCACTCTTCACTCTTGCCTGATGCACTTACCTTTAGGGGTCTTTTTTGCAGAAACAGTGACCATCAGCTTGTCTTTTAGTAGGTTGTCTTCATCTGTGTGTTGCTTTTAGCCTTCCGAGGAAAGGTCCATACCTCTAATTCTACATTGTTAAGAACAAGGCTATATGGTAGAATATCTCCTGCCTAAACATAGGTCCCCAGGTATGTGTCTTCCACTTCTGCTTTTACAATGTAAGGCCATCTTGTTCTGATTTGTGTGGAAATAGTATTTACCCAGGCTGGGATTGGAAAGCCCCCAGTTTCTCTCCATTTATGGAAGATTCCAAAGTTAATCCCAGTTTGGGAGTGGAAAACAGAGAGGGTACCCCAGGCTAACTTGAATCATCTTCAAGGATCATGCTGCCAATCCTTCACCTTGGTTTTGCTCTTGCCTTTATGATCCAACTCAGAGGCAAAGACCTGATGACCTGCCCATCTTAAGTTTCCTTCTAGCCACATTGGGGTAAGATCATCCTCACTCTTAAACAAGAAGTGCTGTGTCTGTCCTTCCCCATCGCTGCCCAGCTGCACCCCAGAGAGATTTGCATTTCTTTTTGGGAGCATGGGATCTCAAGTGTACAGTATGAAAGTATAATCTTGGGTTTTGAGAGTTAAGAATCTTCCTGATCAGGAATCAGGACTAAGCACAGAAGGTGAGCTCCCTGGTGGCAGGGAGTTTTGGTCCCAAGTCCTCGGAATCATGCTGTCCACATAGGAGGCACTCAAGAATTGAAAGAATAAATAGCCATATGGGAGGAGATTTAATTCCATGAATTCCGTAATGATCATTGGTCTCAACCACTTTATGGCCTTTGGTGTTACAAATATTTTCTTTGGTTCCCTTTACTTACAATTTTCCTACTACCAAATTGCTTCCCATTGCTCTTCAGTCCTTGGGAATGGATTACTTTGTACGAAACTATAAACACCTTGCACTTGGGTTCTCTTGTGAATGCCGGCGATTCACATAGAACCTTGGCCTCATCAGTGCCTTGTTAGCTTTCCCGGGTCACTGGCTAGACACAGGAAGACCTTTCCACATCCCCCTGGCATTTAAGACCCTCTACCATATTGTTTCCATCTACCTCTGAGGGGCAAACCAGTTTCTTTATCTGGAAGAAGAAGCATTCTCTCAGACGTGTGGTGTTTCTTCCATCTTCTTGCCTGGAATGCCCTCACTTGACATTTTGCCAACTCAGATCCTCTCATCTCTCAAGGCCAAGATCCTGCAAGGTACTTCAAGTTGTGTCCCACCCCTGAAGTGCAGTCCATCATACCTAATTAGGATTTCGCTTTCCACCGAAACATAGGATTCTTGTTCGCATACTCTGTAGGGTAATGGGCTCTGGGCCTGAGTTTGGGTCCTGCCCTACTACTTTCTGATTCTGTGACCCTGGGAAAAACTACTTAAGCTCTCCTAGGCCCAGTTTCCTTGTCTAAAACAGAAAACAGAAATAATAATAATAATAATGCCTCATAGAATGTTGTGAGGATTAAAGTCTTACTAAAATGTTTAGCACGGTACTTATTATGCAATTAGCATTTAATGAGTTATTTTTATTTTGCTTATTAGTTACCTTTTTCTTTAAAAGATTTTGTTTTTAAGTAATCTCTATACTGAACATGGGGCTCAAACTCACAACCCCGAGATCAAGAGTCACACACTCTACTGACTGAGCCACCAGGCCTCCCTATTACTTACTT